>JAQFXW010001913.1:0-13939 GCA_034693945.1 Dendrobaena attemsi
CTTGGCCTTGGTCTTGGTCTTGAGGTTCAAGGTCTTGGTCTTGGTCTTGAGGTTTCAGGTCTTGACAACAACACTGGATATATGTATGTGTATATATAAAAGCCAGTTGCAACGAATAATATCGTATTGTATTCGAGTATTTATATAGCGCATATAGTACAAATAAAATATCAGTATAAATTCAATAACTAAATAGGTAGGCCTAACCCAGAACATGCTGTTAGAGTGAGCGTAGGACTACCCTTAAATTTCGTAATTAATGGATTATTTCTAAAATCTAGACATCTATAGAAGCCATTACGAATGTACGTAAAAATCACTAGCTTTCTTTCGAACTGTGGACGAGTTTGCAATGTATGACTTGATGAACACGTGTAGCGTCTGTCGTTTTCAGACCCTAATTAGAAATGTAGCAAACGAGTGATAACACTACTTTGCTAAAAGTATCGTTAGCTGGACTCTTTAGATATTAACTTTGAGCGCCCGAGTTCCAGTCGTACACGGCAGGGCGTGATTTTTCTTGCGCTTCGGTCGGTCCAATCCAAAGCGAAGGTTCGGTAACGGGGGATTGCAAGTTCTCGTTAGTTCAGACATCGAAAACGAATGCCAGAAAATAGGAACAGACATGATGGGTAGGTCCTTCCCGCTGTGACCTGTTAAGAAATTTATTTCCTTATTAGGCCTAAGTTAAAATTCTGCAAACTGTACACAGTTAAATCTTATTTTGCTTAACTGAGACAACTAGACGAGTGATAACAGAAATTACATGTGCTCAGCCTAGCTCAAGTAGGCCTACATAAGCCTATCTCGATTATTCTGTGACCTGTTTGTTATAATATTAAGTCTTATTTAGTGTCTAATTATTTCTAAGGACCAATTGGACCATTATTTATTCGTGTGAACTCACCCAAACTAAATACCAGCCATAGGTTATCTAATCGCAATTAAAGTACCGATGACCATCATTTCTCCGCTGTTGATTCTTAAGACAGTTCATCAAAAGACCTACAATCCTACATCTATAGATGTAGAACCTAGGTCTCTAAATCGGACACTTAAAATATTATACTAAATCCCAGTTTACAAAATTGAAGCCTATAACCCGAGCACGCTAAGTCTAAGTTGTATGAACGATGAAGATTCAAGAGATCTTACTCGCAGATTTCTTCATCGTCCATTCTGTCTTCCTTTCATTCAATGTCGTCGTCTTCATCTCTTGCTCCTCTTTGTTCGCGTCGTCGATCGTTAATAGCTGTGTGCTTTTCGCTTTTGTCTGGTTTTCGAGCAGTTTTATCTTATTTTCATCTTGATCTATGCAAGACTTACTACTGTCATGCCTCTGCTTTGAGTGCGTCACTTCATCATCTACTTTAGACTTGCTGTCATTCCTTTGTTTCAATTGCGGCGTTTCTTGATCTATGCAAAGCTTACTTTCATCCATCTGCTTTGACTGCGTCATTTCTTGATCTATTTTAGGCTTATTGTCATTCCTCTGTTTTGATCGCGTCAATTTCGCTGCACTGCCTTTAGTTTTAGCATTTGCATTACTTGCAATTGCTTCGAGACGCTGAACGAGTTCCAACACTTTGTCGTTTGCCTCACTGAGTTGACGCGATAGTTCCCAATTGAGCTGGGCTCGTTTCTTCAGATCCTCTCGTGCTCTTGTGTAGTCTGTTTTGTACCGCTTCAGATCCTTTTTCAGTTCTTCCAGTTGCTTTAGGAGAACTAATTTGTTGATGTTTGCCTGCTTCAGTCGCTTTTCCGTTTCAATTCTTAACTGTCTTTCTCTCGCTGATTCCACCCGGGCTAAGCTTACTTCCTTCCTGCTTGTGTAGTGGCTTTTGATCAGCTTTGCCATATCTTTCAAGCGTTCATGGTCGACTGACTCTTGATGTTGCATTTCCGGTTTAGAGTTGAGCCTTTCAACTGTGAACTCTGATGGGTCAAGTAATATATTTATTTTACTGGTCTGTTTCTCGTACTGACTTGACCGCGATGCATCTTTGACATCCTTCTCTTGTTTTGGTTCTTTCAGATATTTTCGAATCTGTGATTCACCAGTTAGCCTGACAGCAATTTCTTCTGGCTCAACTGAATCATGAGTTTGTTGCTGTTGTAAAGATAGAGAATCCGTGGGAGTCAGAGAAACGGCGAAGGATCGTTGAGTGACATACCAGTTGGGGTTGGGAGTATTTCTTTGATGCAGGAGATTTATCAGGTTTTGTTTCTGTTGTTTTGAGATGCGATGATCTGGTAAAATAAAATATTTCATCTCTATAGGTTAACATAAACTTACTAATAAACTGATGATTCAACCTACTTTCAAAATCCTTGATTGGGAAGGATCAGAAACGCACAGAGATAGGAGGTGAGAAAGGAGATTGGTCACAATGTCTAAGCGTGCATGAAGTCTAAGTGAGAAAAGTAAGAGCTTAATAACAATTGCCTAGATGTAAATAACAACTTGTAAAGTGACAAGCAATCGAAAGCATTATGTCCGTGAATTGTGAGTTGTGACGTTCTGGTATAATTGAGTGAATTGCTGGAATTTAAATAATAGGTAAATGTTCACAGCTTCAATTAAGAGATACAATATAGCCTATAGCATGCATGAGGAGTTGTCAATACTTATATAAGCTGTATGTGATTGTGAACTTGGAATTAACTATAACACACTACTGGTAACAAGAGATCATGAAACTGATGATTACAAAACCGACTGTTCGATAAGAACTGGCTTAACTGTACCTTTCGATGTTTCTTCCTGAGAATTGTGTTGGATCTTTTTCTCAAATAAAGTAATCAGTGATTTTATGGATATTTGCGATGACTCCATCATCTTGTACTCTTTCGTAAGTTTACGAAGGCAGATGTTAGTAGCAGGAGCATTCCAGACAATTTACATGACGTCAGAGGAAGAACACAATTGCATTATTGACATGACGTCAGAAAAGGGACAATGTTAAACTAGATTAACTCCAGATTTCTGATTTCTGATGTTTCGTCAGAGGAGAAAGAACGATGGTGAATGCAGGAGTGGTTTCGAAAGCCATGGACTTGATTGGGAATTAAGGAGTAGGCCTATGTATTTCTCTTTCTCTTGTATAAGTCATTAAACTTCACAAAAAATTGCAGATGCACAGTGGAACTAATTATCACTATAATTATAGATGCAAATAAACAACGGTAGGCATGCATACATGTAGGATTGTACCTGCACCGCCGTACCGGTACAAATTACAAGATTAAGGTGCATAAATTATGTGGGTTCACTTTCTTGATGCACCTGCGCAGAATGTGCAGATACTCATAGATGATTGCGACTCTTAGATGACCCCAAGTGACTCAATATATCTAGCAAATCTTATTTTCTCCTCTCTGACCTTAAGATTGTCTTGAAAGGATGTTGGGCTGGGATCGAACGCTTCTAAGTAAGTTATAGTATAGGCAGTGGCACGAAGAATCTAAGTCGAGAGATCTCGTTCCGTAACCGTACAAAGGCATAGTCATTGGTGAACCTTCTATCGCTAGGTGGCGTGGTAAAATGAAACGCTTCAGAGCTGTACAATGGCATAACTGGGGGACAGACGTCTCCGTGGCCCCGGGCGCAAGCTAGGGAGGCGTTAATTTCCTAATGATATAGGTCATTTTTTGCGAAAACGGGCTCAAATTTCCGAAAATAATTATAGTCGATGACTATAAATAGGTCATCAGATTTCTGGCCGGAAAAGGGCTCACATTTCGGGTTTGTTTCCGGGTGCAGAATATCTTAGCTATGCAACTGGAGCTGTGCACCTCTGAATAGTTTCATACTACGAGAGACATTCTTAAATGCAATAGCCCTACGATACAATTAAATACATGTGCTTGACTATGATCATTTTTTGTTTCACCAGCGCAGTTGTCCATCTCGGGTGAAGATCTCCAATCAGAAAATGTCTGCAAAAGCTGATTAATTAGGTCTACCATCTTTCTTCTCCGTCGCTGGGATAAGTCGCCACCTTCAAGTTTATAGAAATGTATAATTTGACAACTAGTGCTACAGCTCAGAAAAGCACTTGACACATACGAGACAGAAAGATACAGATAGTGAGCATTTCTTTTAAACCTCATTGTCATGACGGAAGGAAGAAAGGAGGAAGAAAACGAACGAAGTATCAGCTTTTGATAAAAATTTTTTTACAAAGGTCAAATAAAATAACATTTACTGATGTATGTGAATTTAATTTAACGGATACAATCAGTTAATATAAGGCAGTCATTCTTTAGATATAAACGACGACATGTTCATCGATCCGAGCCAGCGACACGCGTGACGACCTAGCGGCGTGGCTTTTCTGGCGTTTTGGTCGGTTAAACCCTGTGTAAAGATTCGGAATCGGATGAGATACATCAGGAAATTCAGGAAATGGAGAAGAATACACGGAAGACGAATCTACAGTGGTTGTCTTCATGCTCGTACCTGACAATAAAAATCCTGAGATAGACCTACATGTACATGTACAGTAGCCTACATATAGCCTATGCTTGAAATCGCACATTTACATCTTTAATCTATTCTACATTATAAGCCTACTATTTTAGTTTCGTTAAATTTGTTAGCCTAACTTTAAGAAAGTAGGGTAGAGTCTAAAAATTTATTATGAATACTCCTTTCATATAACTTACATTTTACTCACGACCCTGAACTGAGATTAGAAGTAGGTTCATACACAACAATACAGGCTACTTTTTAGTTATTAACATTCATTGTAATTGTATATGAGCATAGGCGTAATTTTGGGGGCACAAGGGGTACGTGTACCCCCCAATTTTAAAAAAATAACACATAAAACGTCATCATTTCATATTTTGTAATTGTACTCTTTGGAGTTTTCTGATGTATAATAAGGCATAAATGAAGTAATTTTATTATACCCCCACTTTTTATACCAAAGTAAACTTGGAGAATAAATTTTTACCCCCCACTTTTTAGACCAAAGTTACGCCCCTGGGTACAGAGCATAATTTCAAAGAAGGCAATCATGGTATAGTACACTAGTTATAAAATAAACAAAATGGTAGTTCCCTCCTCTTTTCCTATGGTTGGGACTGGCACTGTCTGGCTCCAATGACCCTACTCTAGCATATATAGTCACAATAACTATTGCGGCTCTGAGTAGTTTCTTGAAGAGGCGCTATAAAAATGTCCAGAATGAATGAATGAATGAATGAATGAACTATGGTTGGCCGACGATAGAAGACACTGGAGACGGGACCAGGACGGTGGAAGAGGAAAATTCGAGTGGCTGACCCCTAGCTCCCAGCAAGGGATGAATACAAGCTTGACGGAGAGAGAGCGAAGAATGTGTCATGTCATTCGTACATATCTGACATGCATTATTAAATGCAGGCCCTACTCGTAAACTAGCCCAGCCCATTTACTAGCCCAGTTAGCTATATTGGTAGCGCGTCGGGCCGTGTGTTTGCACGGTACCGAGTACGAACCCGATGTCGGCCGACATTATGAGATTAACATCTCTGGCTAGCACATGGGGCGTGTGTGGAGCAATGGGATAGTCGATGCCTTGCGTCCGATGGGTCGCGGGTTCGATTCAAACCCGAGTCACCACGTAGGGACCTTGAGCAAGTCCTTCACCTACAGTTACTCGTGGCACTTCGGCGTGAAACCTCCGACACTCCCTCGGGCTGAAGTCAGGACCGCTTCTGAGTAGTAGTGGACGTGAAGGGGTGGTATAGAAATGCGTAAATAAATAAATAAAATAAATGTATATATAAATATAAACTTAAAAATTAAGCAGACTGATAATTCATAGAGATCGCAGAATACCGATCCTAAGTCAGTGCATTATAGGTGCATGAAAGACTTTAATGTTCTTGTAAATGTGCAATTATTATAGCAACCTGCCAGATCCGACTGAGATCTCGGAGGTTGAAAACGTAATGGAACTTGGCCGGCGTCGGCAGCATCTTGACCTTAGTCTTCTGCCACAGCTTACACGTTGCTGGCACGAGACTTTCCACGACACGCAGGACGTCTTCTGAGAAACCACGCTCCTAGAAGACAAGAGAAAGACCATCTCAAAAACAGAACACGACTTTATTTCTCTAATTTCTATCATAATTGTAAATGTACATCTAACTTAATACAGCACCACTTTGAAAACTTGTTGAACATATCAATCACAGGACCATTTATAACCAGCAAACGAAACACATGGGATGCCTGGCTGCAGCTACCCTATGAATGGTATTGGAATGAGAAGCTGTTGGAAAGCACTAATAATGACCTCAAAGCAATGAAAATGAAAAGTGCAAATGTAAATAAATTGTTAAATACTCTATACTTCACTCTGCTCTACAGTAACCTGGCTAAAAGTCTGCATTTGAATGGTTGGAGTTTCTGCTCAATCCAGGTCTTGATCAATATGATAATAGGCTAGGAAACGAATTCATTCATCGCATCAGTGATGATTAAGCTTTGTCAATTAAAATCTGCCTTATTTTCGCCTTTGCCTGAATAAATGATTGATACACTCAAAATAAGCCTATGACAAACTGAAATTATTGCTATTGGTTTGCAAATTTTAGTAAATTTTAATTGGTGTGCAGCGATAAAAATTTGTTTCGCTAAGTGTGCCGCTAGTCAAAAAAGTTTGCGAGACACTGATCTAGATCATTACATTACATCATCACAGTCTGTGAATTGCTGTCATATAATAGAGAAACTCTTATCTACATACTGGAATAAAATAACCGCAGCCAATTGTTCGGAAGATTTTATCAATCGAGGCGTTTGAAGGCAGCGTGCAGTTGAAGATGTTGAAATGGCGTTTCAGGCGTTGGGGAATGTCGTTACGACCTCCGCCTGGATGGATCATAGCACCCATCATCTGGATATCGACGACGTTGGTGAACTCGCCCGGTTTCTCCAGATTGTAGAAGCCCTTCGTCTCCATCATCTGACGCGTTATTTCGTTCGTTACCTGTCGATACACCAATCCAACACAAACCTCATTAACTGGCTGTGCATAGTGTAATTCAATTCAATTACTTTTATTGTTCCATTTTAAGTCATCAAGATCAATATGATAATAGGCTAGGCTTAAATGTGGGGCGCGGTAGTGTAGTGGTGAAGGAAATATCCAACAGTAGCAAGTGCAAGTTACAACTGGAAAACCCATAAGGGTCCAAAAACCCACTAAGCATGGCTATCTATTTCACATGTTTAACAAATACTTCTTTTAGGAACTAGTACATCAATTTGATTTATTTTATACACAAAGAAAACAGAGAGCATAATGCAACTTACAACTTAATCCTAACTAGTTTTTGCACACAAATTATACACTTATTATGTGAGCACACATAGACTACAATTAACATAACTTGCTGACAGAATGAATGAATGAATTATGACCAGAAGTCTCCAACGGATAATGATCTTATCCCAGTTTAGCTCAAAGATGGATAGAAGTGACAACATGAACACCAAATTCAGTGCCGACGATGCATGCATGCGATTTTTTGTATGATTATTCCATAATACAATGTTGACACATTACAAAGTAGTATAGATTTCAATCACTGCTTTTTGAGTTTATCTATGCAGCCCTCGACTTCAAGAACATAGTCTTCAGTGGCACGCGGCATCAAAAAGATTGGACAGCACTGATGTATAGAGTTACAGAGTATAAAAAGTCTTCAGATTAGATCATACCAGATGATGACAGAATACATATTCTTGCACTTTTTAATCTTAATGCCGTAATTGATAAAATTTCTAACATGCATTTTAAATAAAACAGAAGTTACCTGATCACCCCATTCGTTAATAACTGGCATGTTGATATCATCCACAAAGACAGTCATCTTCTTGCCTGCTGGAGGCCCATAAGTCGTTCCCATTCGCTTGTCGACATAGCTCTCAATAGTTCGCTGTTGTATAAAAATCGTTTATAAAATATACATGTAACAAAGTTTAACCACCAATATCCAAATTTTTAATTGAACTGAAAAAGTCAAATTCAGACAACTGGAATCGATATACATAATTCGGTTAATCGGTGTAACGGTGTCGGACGCTAACACTCTCGGAGCTCGATAGTCGATAAATCTTTAGAGAACGCCCGGCGAGCGCCAATATCGCTCTCGGAGCTCGAGCACTTTTTCAAGGACGCCCATATTACACATCATTGGGCGAGCGCAATTGAAATTGTATTCACTACGTGGCGTTATTAGTCGCATGAGGTCGATAATTAAACTAGCCAGTAATCTTTTACGGGTTACAGCTAGTTACCTCATAATTTCATTCAATTATAACAGAAAAGGATTTATACAAGAAATGAATAACTCAACACAGGCACGTGAAGACTAGGCGTGCAGAGAGATACAAGTTAACTGGTATGTCACTATTTTACAAATGTTCGGTTTTAATATGCTCTAAGGAAAGACGCAGCACCAAACCTGGTGTCAATATACTCCAAAACAAAACGCAGCACCACATACCTGAAACATCAATGGCGTTGAGGCACTGGAGAAGTTGAAACTCTTGAACATGTGCAGCTCTGGATCGTACTTGCTGCAGTATCCTTGAATGATGACAGTCTTGGCCGAGCCCTGCTCTCCAATCAGAAGGACGGCCTTTGACTGCTTAGCTATCGTCTCAATAAGGAATTCCGTCCTCACGTTGTCCACGTTTGGCACAAGGATGCCGAGGTAGTCGGGAACGCTATCCGTCGGATATGCATACTCGGGAACCTGAAAATTTTTGCAGTACATCAGAATCGTTACAAGCTAATCACACAACTTCTTCGGTTTATTTATGATACTAATACGAACACTCTTCCTTATGAACTAATGGTAATTCATGTGAATTATACAAATTTTCAGTTCCTCCTTCAATACCTATGGTCTCAACTGGGCAAGGCTTCTACACGCTGTTTATGTGTGTGCCTCCAAATAATGGGTTCATGCAATGGGTTATGTGCTTATAGTGCTGTGTATTCAAACTGACAGGGTTTCAAATTCTGATGACACGAACCTTTGTCTGCCAGTGCTGCCATTGTCCTTTTTCATCCACCAGAAACTCAAAGATGGTGTCCTCTCCAGATGCACCTGGCAGTGGAAGGCGACTTGGATGATTCTGAAGAAAGTCTTCCAGCTGCAAGAGGAATCATAGCTCCAGATTATATATATCTTTTATTTTTTTATTCATATATTTCTATACCGCCTCTTCAAATCTTCTACTACTCAGAGGCAGTCCCGATTACAGTCTGGAGGTGTGGGGCATGGTAGTGTAGTGGTGAACGTCGACGCCTTGCAACCGAATGGTTGCAGGTTCGAATCCCACCCAACGCGCAGGGACCTTTAGCAAGTCCTTCACTCACAATTGCTCAAGCGCTTTGGCATGTAAAACTACGACAAATCTTTGGGCTGTAGTCGGGACCGCCTCTGAATAGTACTAGACTGTAAGAGGCGATATAGCAATACACACATACACATACATATGTGTGTCAGAGTTAACACTCCTAAGCGCCTCGAGCGATTGTGAGGACTTGCTCAAGGTCCCTACACAGTGGCTCGGGTCTGAATCGAACCAGCAACCGCATCGGAAGCCGGCTATCCCACTAAACCACTATGCCCCATATGGACATATATGGATGTGTTGACTAATTTGTTTCAGAAATTTTTCCGATATTCATATTTTTATTATTATTTGCTATGCTTGTAGTCCAACTCCCTCCCTTGTTTAGCATACATCTCTACTAATGCGTTCCAAGTCTTGCACTGGCTCCCTTCTCAGTTTGATCAAATCTGAACTGGGTTGCACTTTGAATAGCTAACTCTATACTTCTGCATCGGTTTCTTACTCTATGAAGACTTTTTTTTCACTCAGGGTTTCTGAGCTACTACAGCTCACTTGAGAGTAAAGAAATTTTAAACTGCCTAAAAGGTTGGGCACTGTTTTTATTCTGAAACTATTCACAAGGTTTCGGTCAAAAGGTACCATGGGTAGATGATGCATCATTAAATGCGTCCAACCTTCTTGCGATCTTCGATTTCAAGCACCGCTCCAAGTGACCACATGACAGCGAAGACGATGAGCTTCTGTAGGTGAATGGCGCTCATCTCCTGGTCTGCAGATGGAATCAGTCCATCAAGAATGTCCAGAGCCTGACGCACGTACATACACTCCAGAATCTGTTCGTTCAAAAGAAACAAACTTCTCCCTGTAAGAATTGTTTAATTAACACATCAACACTTTACTGACGCACGTGCACCAAAAATACCTGGAAGACTAAAAACTCTTGACATTAAAGGATTGAACAAAATAGCATAAGTATAAAGAGGTAACATGATATCATGTAAAGTTCATGAACTTCCATCACATACCCTTGCTACACCTGGTCAAGCTGCAAGGCACAAAGCTGTGACGTTGTAAAACTATTTACAAGACTAAAAATTTCCTACAGTTATTTGTGTGGCTAAAAAGCGCTTGGAAGTTAGAAAACCTGCATTCATTGAATGTAAAATATTACAGACTCTTAACTTACATCCATCTTAGGACTGAGATCTTGGATGACATATCGGTACAGATCGGGCCAAATCTTTTCAAATGTTCCAAAGATGGTTTCACTGTTGTTTGGTCTTTTCAGCAACCAACCTGTGAAGGCAGAAAACATATTCACCATTTAATTTACCTCATTCGAACAATTCATTCACTTTAATAAGCCAACAGTAGATGCAATACCACTCAGTACTTTTTGCAGTAAATTTGACATGGTTTCTATGTGCTACAAAGCATTTTATAAAATTATAACTGATCAATTAGTTTACACATTCAGCAGACCAATCCATTCACTCATTCAGTCAACCAATTCATTCACTTGTTCAGTCAACCAATTCATTCACTCATTCAGTCCACCAATTCATTCACTCGACCCATTCCTTCACCCGTTCAGCCGACCAATTCATTCGTTTGACCAACCCATTTGCTCATTTGGAAAACCAATCCATTCAGTTATTCAGCCGACCAATCCATTCGCGCATCCA
Source organism: Dendrobaena attemsi (assembly GCA_034693945.1). Lineage (NCBI taxonomy): Eukaryota > Metazoa > Annelida > Clitellata > Crassiclitellata > Lumbricidae > Dendrobaena > Dendrobaena attemsi. Next base: position 11,056 of record JAQFXW010001913.1, read on the forward strand.
GTCCTCGGTCCACACATCCATCTCCCCTTCTCTTTTCAATCCTTCCAGACTTCCATTGACAACCATTCATCTATCCGTCAAAAAAACCCTCCAACTTACTACCAATCCTTCCTTTATCCTACACTTCGTTCATCCAGCCATCCCTCTTCCACCTATTCATCAACCCATTCATTCCTCTAACTGCTCAAATATAGAGGACATCACGGACCTCGAATGATCGGGTCCCAGTCAAGGACCGAGCTACTCATGAAGACCATTCCGTTGCGTGACACTGTGGCCGGAGACGCATTGTCGATGTTGTGCACCTCGAAGATGATCTTGCAGGTGGGTGCCATCGGAATGCGGTCACCATTAGCCAAGGTCAGGGTCTTGTTATCGTCAAGGACGGAGTTGAGGTTTTCAATCCAGATGGCATCCACTGGACCATCCAACAGCAACCATGTGTGATCACCCTAAAGAAAGTAAAAGACAAGGAAATAAACAACCAGGCCATTTGACATGTCTCCGTCACCACATGATAGAATTGATAGCACCATTTGTCACAGTCACTATGCAGTCGAATAGGTTTCATCATAGGTCAAGAAGTACCAGTATATAGTTGAAGCAGTGGCATTCATCATCTTCGAATCCGTCCAGCGATGCATCAAGAACAATAAATAAGAAAACCACATTTCAAGCCCTTTGCGTCTGGTAATGGTTTAGGATTCTGGTACAAAAAGCCTACAACCTGAGTTCATTTCAGGTTTCATCCATTCATTCAACTCAACACTTATTCGCTAAGTGACATTGTGACCTGAGATGCAGAATGAATTTGGAGTCTTTAACGATGACAACAGTCAAATCCGACTCCTGTGATCCCTCATTCATACTATACTAGGTATCATACTGTGCAGTCTGTCAGTTTGAGTTTTAATGAATGAAGATTGTTGTTCTCTTATAGCAATGCATGTACAGGGTGGGCCATAAAATAATGATCCCCAAACGTTATTTGCCAATATCTCAGTCAAAGTGGGGATTGTTAAACACACTTTTACAGGCTGACAGACAATTCATATCTACATGTAAGTGACAAATTTCACCAAAATATTTCAAACAGAATAAAAGTTATTAAACTTTTAGTGACGTCAACTACTGTTTTTTGACGGTTAGAATAACATTTAGCGGTTTGTTGCTATTATTTCCGCCAAAAGTAAATATGTTTTTATAAAATTTCACAGGCCCAAAGGTAATTTATATTTACATATAACTCAAATTCTATCAAAATTTGTGATATGCAACAAACGTTACAGCACTTTTAGTGAGTCCACCTACTGTATTCTGATGAATCAAAAAAGTGTAACGCAACAAATGTTATAAGAAAGAGTGCTGTAACTTTTGTAGCTTTTGAAATATTTCGATACAATTTGAACTTTGGATGTAAATATGAAATACTTGTAAGTCTGTAGAATTTCATCAAAGGATGTTTACGTTTGGCGGAAATATTAGCAAGAAACTGTTTAACGTTTTTGAACCATTAAAAAGCAGTGGGTGACGTCACTAAAAGTTAAGTAATTATTATTTTCTTTGAAATTTTGGTAAAATTTGGCAATTATACATAAATATGAATTGCCTTTCAGCCCGTGAAAGTTTATTTGAAAATTCATACTTTTGACGGAAATATTGACAAAAAGCGTAGGGGATCATTTTTTGTTGCACATCCTGTAGATACCAAGACGTACACTCGGAAGGAAGCACAAAGGTACTAGATCTGAACATACTTTCTTGGTTTTGTGAGTCTTCCTCCAAAGAGTCGAGAAGATTCCATCAGTCCAGTCATTTGTAGCGACGTCGAGACGTCCAAACATCTGTGGGGCTGTGATCGCTTTGGGGTTCATTCGCATCTCCTTGTGGGGCTCTCCACAGTCCGTCATTGCCTTCATGAGGACTCGAATGCACTGCGTCTTTCCAGCACCACTTGGTCCAAGGGCCATCATTCCATGCCGGACTCTCTGCGTCTCGAAGAGCTGGATCAGCTTCAGTATCCAGGCTGAGTGGTGAATCAGTCCAAACTCCCGCACCTAAACAACACAGTAATATAATAGGAAAGTAACAATAGAACCAAAACTGCAAAATAAATGCTCTAAATTTCATCAAAGTTTATAAACCAAATTAATTTATAAATTGCAGAATGACATTGTTGGAGGCTAGAAGCTCATAGATTCACACGCAATATATGATCAAAATTGTATTCATATATTGATCAAAGTAGAGGTATAGATAAAAGGATATAATTATTATAAACTGAAGCCAGGCGGATCCTGAGGTTGCATCATTGTCAGCTTTGATGTTGAATAACAAAATTGATTGATAGGTTATCTATCAACCAGTCACCAATCAAGCAATCAGTGAAGCAGATAGTTAGGTCAAGTGTTGAATGATTTCACCAGAAGCTCGGTCTTAATGATCATAAATAGTTTGGCAAAATGAATTGAATGACCGGCTGATTGAACCACGCTGCAATTAACCTGGCGTTCGATGGCTGCTTCCATGTCTGGATAAGTTTCCTTGTTGAGGATCATTCCAGGAAAGAGATCCTCAATCAGTGACATAAAAAGAGGCTCATCCTCGTCCACCAACTTCGACAGATTCATGTCACGCAAGACACGCATGACGATTGTCGGCTCACCGTCTTGTGGATTTGCACGCTTGGACGCACCGAGCGTACGCAACACAGAAAGAATGTTACGAAGACCAAAATCGTAGTGAACCTAAAACATGTAACACCAGAGACTAATTGTAACATGCCTGACAACAGTTCTGTCCATTTATTTATTCATTTATTCATTTACGCATTTCTATACCGCCCCTTAAAGTCACTACTACTCAGAAGCGGTCCCGACTACAG
>JAQFXW010001914.1:0-13939 GCA_034693945.1 Dendrobaena attemsi
CCGTCGCAGCTATTTTTAGAGCGTTAGTTAGACATCGAGGACGTCGAGGACACCGCGACACCGCGACACGAGGACATTGGAAGATCGAGAAATATGGTTTAGAATAAGGCATGTGTGCTACTGCTGAGTACTATCTCTCTATAGGAAGCACAGTTAAATTTAACAAATTCTTCATTTGCTTCAGACCATTCTTGCGGAACTTCAAAACCATCGGTCTTCCTTGGAATCTGACATTGCCCAAGGACATAACCTTCTGGAGGGAGGAAATGTTCCAGTTTTTGTCCAGGAAGCACTGAATGCACTAACAGACTCTGTTGCGGAAACAAATCAGCTTGCAGAGTGGAAGTACCAAGCTCTAAAGGTGTTATATAAATGCATATATTGAATCAGTGAAAGAATTTAATCTGTACAACATGTACTTTAAGGCATTTCCATTATTGCATGAGTGTTATATTACATTGAATTACATTATGAAGAGGGCTCTTAGTTGAACACTCACCAATCTATTTAGCGTGGGCTATATGGAGAGAGGGTTAAGTATTATTTACAAAACTGAACTTTACTATTTTTGATTTTCATTAGTTTTCTTTCTCAATTTGCATTTGAAATACTTTGTTTTCAAAAAGTAAATTAGCTTTAACTTTGTAATTTTCTATATTCATTTGAGAAGTTTTTCTGGATATTATGTTTTTCTGGATATTAGGAAAACCTGGCTAAATGGGAAGACTATGAGACAACACGAGAGAAACTTAAAGAGTTCATTGACTCTGTGGAGAATCGATCAGCCAAGCTTGCGGCATCAAATGGTAGCAAGAAGATGGATGTTGGCAAGGAGCTTTGCCTGAAGCATGGACTGCTAAGCGAAATGGAGAAGACCAGGGATGAGGTGGAAAAGCTGGACACTTTGACGACAGCCCTGGCTGACATGGCAAGCGAGAGACGCCAGGAAACACTTCGGAATGAAATGGCCGACATCCAGAAGGCACACGATGTCCTCGTCTCTGAACTTGCCATCAGAGTGGGTGAGCTGGAAGTGGTGGATGACAAGTGGAAAAGATTTCTGGAGATGCTGGATAGCTTTTCCACTTGGTTAGCTGAGAAGGAACAGAAGATAAAAGAGGTGGATGACGTGAATGCGACGCCTGAGGAACAGTTTGCTATGGCAGCAGTACGTTTCCTTTACAATTCGTTATTGTTCAGATTTCCTTTGAGTTTGTCAGCACAGAACTTAGCCATATCTTGATTCCTATACTTTGACTGTCTTTCTTGGAATGTACTTCCACCCGAGTTCCTAGAAGCTCACCTGAATTTACCTCTCTTTACAGCTCTGAAAGGTCTTTAATTCAAAACAGAAATTACTACTGCTCTATCAGAAGAAGTCCAATCCCAGTTTGTACTTTCCATTATAATCCTCGTCACTCAATTCTACACAGTATTCACATTAGGCATCTGACCGTCTGCTTACCTGACCCATTTTAATCCTTATTTAGAAGCGATTTTAACCCTACTTTCCTTTTGATTTTGTTTTGACCAAACACTTGGGAAAGAACTGGTTTTATCTCGAATACGATGACAATTAAATATTTCAAGGCTTTTTTCTTTCAATTTCTGGGAATGTAATTTTGAAGGCATCTGAATAATTATTACTAGCCAAACTTTTTCTTCTTACTCTGATTCAGAACCATGAAACCAGAGATAAGCTTACATTGTACCATATATTTGTAAGGTGATATCTATGTTCTATAGCCTAAAAATGTTCATATTGTGTGTACTTTAACTTTATGTCTTACATTGATTACTTTCTAAGTAAGTAAGCAAGTATATTCTTTATTGAACCAGTTGCTAAGCCGCCCTCTGGTGAACAAGCATACGAGATGAATGTGTTTACAAACAAGATTTATCATTCAGATTAAAATCTAACAAATTTTAATATGTAACTTATTTTTAGGGTGGCCCTTGTTAGTGGTACTTTGGCCCTCTTAGAGCTCTAGAGCCCTGTGATCGAAAATTATGGTTTTGTTGATGCAGCTGTAAAAACATTTTACATTGGATTCAATAAATAGTGTGGCTATGGTTATTGTTATGATTAAAATCATATCTGTCAATTCTTTTTAGCAATCTTTGTAACTTTTGTGTTTTCATTCTTCAGGTCCTTTACAGAGAAATATGTGAAGGAAGGAAAGATCTGGAAAACCTGGAGAAGGAGGAGAGCTTCCTGTCTCCGGATCGATCTTCATCTGAATCGAAGGATTCAAGAAGCCGTGTAACTGCAGCGAGGGACCGGTGGCAAGGTCTCTGTGACCGATTGCAGGCTACTCAGAAGGCTCTGTCCTCCGATGTTTCTCACTGGAACATGTACCAATCAGCTGCTGAGCTCCTGTTGCCATGGTTGCAAGACACAGAATTACAGGTTGCTAAGGAGACAGGGAAGTCAAGGAGCCTGAATGATGCGAAGGAACGGCTACAACGACTAGAGGTGTGACATGATGTTTACTTATTACCAGTGCTTGAGCAGTGGTTGTAATATTGGCGACTACTTCTTTCAACTGGCAGGATGTCAACCTTCTTGTCTAACCTGCTGGAACTAGCTGGTCCTCTATCGTCTTGTTGTAACTAGTTCTCATTCATTTCAAAAACTTATATTGGGCCCCATCAAGGAACCTGCACAGAAGCGCTCCAAGTTGAACCACGACAATGCAGACTAGATTTCAGGAGTTTGAGGCGTGCTTATCTCCAAAGCGTGTCCATTCCAGATGGAGGGCCAGTTACAGTTCTTCTTTAGATCTGTTCTTGATTTCCTTGAATTTGTCCCTTTACTTCTTTTATCGATGCATTGCATTTTTGTATAGCTGCTGGATAACTGACTTCACCAGCTTATTCAATTATATTTGTTTCATACTTCTAGGCAACTCTGCACGAACTTCATAAGTATGAGGATGTGTTGACTGAGATGATATCAGAAGGTAACTACCTCACTGATAAACCTGGCATATCTATTCAGCTGAACCAAGTCCAGCAGCAGTGGACACGACTAACAACTGAACTTCTTGCTCAGAATGACTCAGCAAAGGCTGCAGTTGAAGCCTGTACACACCAAGCTCAACAGACTGAGCAAGTCAAGAAGGTGCTCGACTCATTGGCGATTCGTGCTCGTGAAAGGCCGGACCTGACGTCGTTGGACATAGACTACCTGAATGAACAGTCTACACTATTCAGAGTAAGGAAAAAAGAATTATATTATGCTGAGAGGAATTACATTATACCGAACTAAACTATAAGTTTTCTATTTTGTAAATGTGGCATTATCAGTCTGATGCAACTAATGTAATGACTTTACTGTTTTACTGTAAAATGTGAGTTGTCAAAAGTTGGTTCTTTCAAATGGAACTTTGTAGAAAACGGTGAAACAGACATTTTATCTGAGTCTGTGTGATTGAAGTTTGCTTAGCTGGAACTTGTTTTTATTTCATTCTGAAGTTCCGTGTGCATCTGATTTCAGAGTGTTCAAAGGGAGTTTGCTGAAAACGAGAGCCACTTGAATGATCTTGCGACATCTGTGGCCAATCTTGAGCTATTTCTCAATGACAGTGGCTTTCAAGAGGTTGGTCAGGAGCAAACGACATTGTTACAGCACTGGCGCCATCTAGCGGATGAGGTTTCAGATGTTGTGCAGCAGATTGGTGTTTCACTATCGAAGAAGCAGGACTTTGCATCTCGAGTGGAATCGTTTGAAAAGCAATTGGCTATGGCTAAAATGACTTCTGAAGAAATGAGTGAATTTTATACAGATGATATCATCTCACCTGTGCAGGTCAGCTTAACTTTACTTTACACCAAATGTTGAATATATCGTCACCGTTATCTCAAGATTTCTACGGTTCTCCAAAGCATTTTGAACAGAGGACAAAAGATATTTTCATCTGAGTGTATCAGCTTACAAAATGTTCTATTTTCTATGTTCTGGTTTGTACTGCCAGAAATTTCATGTTAATTTTAATAATTATGCTTTATTTTAAACCAATTTTATCTGTATACAAATGACTGTGCATATTAATGTTGTTGTTGCTGGTAGTTTTACTGCTGCTTCTGCTGATGACGATGGTGATGATGACAATGATGATGATGTGAAAGTTTAAGTTGTAATAGAATTATAAAACTGTTCAGGAGGTGAATAAGGCTTTTTCAGTTCACATAAATCAACTGGTTTTTCTAAGGTGATTTCTCTGCTTAGAACATTGTCCTGCTGCCAACCAACTGTCTTAATTGATAAGGTCCTTGTATTTATTTCGTTCATATAGATAATCTTTGTTACATGATGTACTGTGTTTAGAGTCTGAATTCCGTCTGTCAAGAGCTTAAAATTGACTGGAGAGATTTGAAATCAGAAGCAGAAATATTTCTCAAAGACTGCAACAATCCCGAAGAGAAAAGTAAGCTGGAACAGAGACTTAAAATAATCGAGCATGGCATTGATGGGATTCAGGAGAGCGTTGACTGTAAGGTTGAAGCTCACAATGTTTGGAACGATTTCCACGAAACCTTGCTGGACAGGAAAGATGAGGTAAGTGCATTAGTTGAAAAACTTGGCAACAAAGATCTGAGTCAGAGTGAAATATCATCCATGCAGCTGAATCTGAGAAAGGCGGAGACTGAACTTCAAGAGCTTGAAGCCCAACACTGCTGTGTTGTTAAGGTGCTGAATGGAGCCGCAATGGTTCTGCGGGATCGAGAGACCCAGAAAGTCGTTGATGCTGTAGCTGACCTGGAAAATCTACTGCAAGTAGTGAGTAGTGGCAACCAGGAGTTGGAATTACGAAAGGAGAAGCTCATCTGCCTGGAAGAAAACTGTAAAAGGTTTGACGACGTCAAAGAGAAACTTTTGGGCATTCAAACAAGCGTAGACGATAGAGTGCAAGACATCCTAGCCACAGTCTCCAGTAGACCAACTTTGGAAGAGCTCCAAGGTATGATTGATGGATTAAAAGAGGCAGAAGCAGAGATTAATAAAAGTGGAGAGCTACTTGATGAATTCCAGGAACTGAGTAAGCGATTAGAATCTGACGATCCCTCGCAGACAGGACTCACAGAACGAGAAGTCAGCGCTGTTGCTAGGAAATGCCAGGACTTGAAACAGCAGATAATAACGCGTTCCGATGATGTTCAGTCGGTCTTCAACCAGATCCAGAAGTACCAAGATCTCAAAGCAGAACTGGACAACAGCATAACCAGCATGGAGCCTATGTTCTCAGAAGAATTGGCAACCTCCAATCTGAAGGAAACTAGAGAGAAACTGGAGAAGTTTAAGGTCAGCAATTGAACTCTCTCTTTAATGCTTTTGAGAATTTCATAATTGTGCTTAAATTTGTTTATTTTGCACAACGTAGAAATTAGCAGCTTTCTCGTCTGTCTGACTTTTGATTGTTATTTGATCAGTTATACACAATTGCGAGCGCCTCTGTTGAGTTGTAATTGTAATTGTAATTGTAATTGTAAATCTGAATTAGAGTTCACTCTAAGAGGCGCTTTATAAATTGACACTTACTTACTTACTTGTATAATTGTATGCGTACTTCTGCTTCGTTGCGGCTTTGAAAATTGGATTGCAGAGATTCATTGTCAGCCAGCAGCCTAGCATAGACCAACATAAATGAATTTCTGTGTTATGTCTTTGATTCATTTGATTCGGGTTTTGGCAAAAACAGCCCCAGACTTACTGTCAAAGGACTATAAACAGTAACTGTTGTGGATAGTTCGGAAGACGTTGTTTGAAACATTGATACTATGTATCATATCTCTACAGATCTTGTTTAGCAGTGTAATGGAAAAGAAAACTTCTATGATAAAGCAGATTTATATATTTTTTTAAAAACGAAGTCGTTGCATTTGCTTTTTCACCTGATGGTGATATATGTATTGCCTGATATTTGTAGATGGCTGAACTGAGGTTGGTCAGCAGCCAGCGAAACCTCGAAATGCTTAACAGTCAAAGTAAACAACTTCAAAAAGCACTGCATCAACTCTTGCCTCCGAACAAATCAGATACGTCAGATTTAGAAAATGAGGTCACGAAGTACACTCTCAAATGGCAGGAGGGTGTTGAGGTAGGCATCTTTAGTTGCTGTACTAATTTACGGCACTTTCATTGGTTTAATATATCGGGACACTCTCCATTGGCTCCCTCTGCATCAGTGTATCCTATTTACGATAGATCCATTGTTTTGGCAGAGCCTGTCAGGAAGAGAACCAGCTTATTTTGGAGAGCTGATTACCATGATTTCTACATGTCCTTATGCCATTCAATTAGCATTCGACATTTACTGTAAACAGTAAAAATTGGTGCTTCTCAAGAGCTATTCTCACTACTAAACTTGCTACCAGTAATGGTAATTAAGAAACTGTACAAAAATTATTGATTGCTCTTTCATAAAGTGCATATTGAACAGTGTACCTGAGGTATTATTATTATTATTCTTATTACTATTCCTGTATTGCCATCTCGTTCACAAAAATGCAACAAAGGACAAGACATCTGAGAATAATAACATTAATAAGAAACAAGCAAACAAACATTTGAAAATGAAGTTAGGCCTAGCTGAAAATTGTCGTCGCTGAAGGCTTTATTGATTAGCAGATTTAATTACAAAGTGTGCAAAGAAATTGAGTCAATATTTCATCAAACAAAGCCCCAACGTATAACGTTAAACTGGTAGAGAAAGGTCTTTCAGCTGAGCTCTCTCATATCACCAATTTCAGTATTGTTTCTTTCCAATATCTCTCACTTGGAGTTTTTAAAGTGAACTGTGTAAACATTCAGCTTGACACCCACCCACCATCGCCATTGTCCATATAAAGTGCTTCCTGATTTCAGGCATTGACTGCAAAGCGTGCAGCTCTGGAGAGACAGACGACCATCTACGAAGAACTGGATCAGCACCAGGACGAGTCCCAGTCCTGGATCGATGACATCATACACAAGATGGAGACGTGTGTGGCAACGGATCAAAAGGATCCAATCGTACTGCAGGCAAATCTCAACAGATATCAGGTTGGTTTATTATTTTCTTATCACTTAATACATGGAATTGTTTTGATGCTTTTATCCTTTTATCCTTATTTGTCAGACTGCAGACGTCTCCCAAGGCTAGGGGCAGGCATGCTTTTATTTCATCATTGTAGATATGTAGGAACCCTCCACTGCATCTCAAGGTACATGTAGATATGCTAATGCTCCAGATGGAAACTGCGGCCTCTTGAGAAGGTTGACCCGTTCTAGCATTCTATTAACCTTTCTGCTGATACTCCTACATTTGAAGTCCACCGCTCATAGCTAATCCCCGCCATGTCCCTTGCGGCCTCCTACCTCTCTGCAGAAATCACCAGTTATAACGTGTGATCCAGGTCACATGACCATATCCTTACTTTTATTTTGCAAATGTAATATGATTTTGTTTGATCTGTTATCAGGATTCTTGTATTCTGCCTTGTGTTTGCTGGTAAACAAATTTAGTATATTCTTACTTACTTACTTACTTACTTTCAGATCAAATTTGTCTATCATTCATGAAATCATTAAGGTTATTCACCACTCAAAATAACTCTTTACCTCTTTACACCATGTGATCACATTGTGAGCATAAAAATGGTTGCTATGGTTTCCAATTGTTTGGTCTTCAACCAGTTTTCCCCATGAAATTACTGATTTTTAGTCAACTGTAATGTTGTTAACCTGATATTCCAACATTAAAATACCTATAATATCAGATTGGCATTCTACACTCTAATAGAATCGGAAGATTTTTGCTCTCCACTCGTCTTTGAGTCAATTCCGCCACTGCTTGTCCACTTGCAGTGCCAGTCCTAAGCCTGCCAAAATATGGGGGCGACACTGATGCATCCAAAGAAATGAAATTATAGTAAAAGATTTTCTTGTTTCTTTGACCCACACAGTCTGAGCTTCAAGGCTTCATTAACAGACAGGAGGCTGTGAACCGGAACCTAGAAGAATTGAGCCAAGGGAGACCTGGTTCCTCCTCGGAGATAAGTGAGCGTCAGCAGAGCATGGAGAAACAGCTGGAAAAAGCGTCATGCTCGGCTGAACAATTGAAAGCAACTCTGGAACAATTTTCAGTAAGGAAGACTGAAATTGAAGAAGATGTTCAAGTATTTACTGATTGGGTTTCTCAGACAAAGGAACTTCTTAGACGAATGGATGATGTATCAGGTGCTGAGGAAGACATACTAAGGCGACTGCAATCTGCTCAAGTAAGTCATCCAGTATAATATATTTTACTTGCCGTACTGCTATACTAGCAAGCCTAGCTCTGTTGTCATGTGAATAAAATATACTGGATAAGGCCTAAATTTTCTGTCAGAGTCTGACTACTAATAATGTTTAAGTCAATCATTTATATTTTTCTCTATCTGAAACCTAGGCTGTCCCCTTTTGGTGTCCGTTTGGTCAAAGTTTGGCTATACACATGTTTTTCCTTCTTCTTATTCTTTATTGACTCTTTAAATTGTTCATGAAGTGATGTATACTGGATGCAATTAACTGTTTTGAATTTTTTTTAGCTTGTTTCGATCTTCATCATAATTTATATCATAACCATTAGTTTTATGGATAAGACATGGGTATGAAGATCATAGATCTCAGATCGAGTCGTTAGTTAGACTTAACCTTCTTCCACTATTCGGTTTAGTAAATGAGACACTTTGGTTGTCAACTCTGACTCAGCATCAGTGCTGTAGTCAGGAGCGCCTCTGCGTAGTAGTTCACTTGAAGAGAGAGGTGCTATACAAACATTTTAATAAATGAATAAAATAAATAATTATGTAAATTAATAATCCACTCTTGAGTTGTTTCTTCGATGCTTGTCTTTTATCCACATCAGGCGATGTCAGCAGAAATAGATGCTCACAACGGTCATTTGGTAACACTTGAAGCAAAGGTGGCTGAGTCGGCGGCTGAATATCGATCACCTGAGCTGAATGTTCTTGCCAAGGAAGTTGCTGGTCTGAAGTGGAAACAGGAGAACGTAACACAGAAGGTGTCAAAGGTGCGCAATGTAATATAATTATGCCTCAAAAGTTGCATTTGTTATTTCTGAGATGAGTTAAAAGTTCTGCACAATGCCTTAGCGTTCCAAGTGTGCAGTTTTGTAAAAGCTAAATAGTTTTTGGTTATTTATACTCTTGTGATACTTTCATTTAGTTATACATTGTTAGTTATCAATGCAATTTATTATGTTACTAATTGCTACCAAATAATGATATTGTGAGTCTGAAATACAAGCAATGAAATAAAAAATCTGGCATGCAACTGAAAAGTCTGCAGCTGCTACTACATATTATGTTCATATGCATGTGAAAATAGCCTGAAGATAGTGCCTTCAGTAAAATCTTATTAACTTATTTGAATTGATTAGTCATTTCTATAGATGGATGATAGTTTATTATTTGTAGTATGCAGCCCAGACTGTGAAGTATTATCCTCGACTCCTTGGTGCTTTTCTCAATAGTAGTCGAGTTTTGAAATTTGTTAAAGCATTCTAGATAATTCCGGATGTTGCAGTATATTATTTATTGAAAATACTCGCTTCTGCTTTTCGATTAGAGCTTGAATTTTTAAGCTGTGTATTCATCTTGTCAGGTTAATTGCACAGTCTCTAAAGTCTTTGTCTTTTATGGTGCCATGTAAATTCTGTGATTTCATTTGTGATTACAGTTAAATGCAGTAACATAACAAAGCTCTCCAAACGAATTATCAGTCATTTTTGTATTTGACACAGAACACTGCTCTGTTTATAGGTCACAAGTACTTTGATGAGTACTCTCGAAAAGCGTGCGGAAGAGGCTTTACAGGAAGCCCAGAGATGGGTGAACCAAGCCAATGACAAGGTTGCCTGGTGTTCGGATCTTTCCGGGGACAAGTACAACGTCTTGGCAAAGCAGAACACAGTCCGAGAATTTGCCGGAAGCATTTCAGTGGGTGATGAAAAGATTCAGGCAGCATTGAAGAGAGTAGAACTATTGAACCGGGTAGCTTCGGAATCAAAGAAGACGGATTTGGAGGAAAGACAGCAGACTCTCCTAAAACAATGGAAGCAGTTAAATGAATCCGTGGAAGAGACAAGGTAAATTCTTAATTCATATTTGTTTTTTGTTTTAATTACCCGTGTTTTTTGTTTTAATTACCCGAGGTATATATGATCTCTCAGGTGTCAGAGAAATTTGTTTGCTGTTTAATGTTTATCTTATAGCTTCATTGTTTCTTCATTTATCTTTATGGACACTGTGTGGAATGTCAGATTGTGGCATGCTAGTCTCAACAGCAGCCAATTGTGTGAATGTTGTAAGCAATATAATTAATTTAATCACTAATTAAGAATAAAGAGTTAGGCTAACCATTGGAACAGAATCAGGGGATGCATTCAGCTGCTTGCAATAAAATTTGATGACTTGGATGGTAAGCTTGGAAACTGTGCATTCTCAGTGAGCTCTGTTTATTGCTTCCCCCCTGCCAATTTCACTGGGTTTCTAAGATTACTCAAGTCTTCCTTCTTCTTTGGGTGCAGCTTGATTGGGAGTGATTCTGAGTAGGTTTGTGATAGGTTGCTATATGAATTCCAGGAATGAATTAATGAATAAATATATGTGATTGTTTCAATGGTTGATCCAAATAAGCACCATGAAGCATGGAAATGAGTTTAAATTTAATGAAGATCCTGCACAGTTACTTGTGTAAGTATCCTTTGAGTTAAATGTTTGCATGTTTTTAATTATTATATTAAATTAAATTCGTCGCTTTGAGCTTCGTCGCATGTTAATTGAATTGTTTCAGTAAGTAGTTGAAGTTGCTGATTGTCAGTTACGTGATCAGTGTAATAATTATGACAACTGGACCACATCTTCCTGTGTTGTTATAAACACCTTGTATGTAGTTATAAACTCCTTGCTTATAGTTACCAGCTAAGTGATGTCAAATAATTCTTTGTTCTCAGGTCTAAGCTGGACGAGAATGTTCAGCAATGGGAGGAACATGACAGATTGTATGATGGCCTGTCCAACTGGATGAAAGAGGCTGAGGTCAAGGTCAGGGAAGGAGCCAGCCTACAGTCTGACCTAGCTGGAAAACAGGGACAAATGGAAGCTTTCAAGGTTAGGCCTTCTTTCGTCAAGCAATCAATCAGGGTATAAAGTATTGTGTTGCTTTACGTATTTATGTGGTCCCACTAACTTAACTGACTACAAGTACTTGGAGACATTTGCAATTTACAGCATGAAAATTCTCAAATGATATGCAGGTTTAAGGACAACAAATTGAAACTTTCCAATGTCCATCTGAGTAAATGGAAAACTGTTTAGAGTAATCGACCATCACTCCATGGTCCTATTTTTTGAAACAAACAGATTCCTTCAACTCCAAACCAGTAGGTGGTTGTAATAATAATCCTTTGACTATTTTATTGCAGGGTGTTGAATTTGATACCTTTGATAATAAATGTAATGTAAATTTTCCAGCACAACATGAAAACCACATCTTATTCACCCAATTCAAGTTCACAGTACTAGCCAAACTCCTGGTCTTTGTGGTGCCAGGTCAAAGTGATATGACAGATATTGAATGTTGAGGATAGTTTACTATCTTCAACATAATGTTATTCTATTCTGCAGGATTTGGAAGTTGAAGTTAGAAATCGCAAAGCAGAGGTTGAACAACTGTTTCAAGACGCCAAAGTGATATCAGATACAACTGGTGACGGACGTGTTATGTCATTTGCATCTCAACTACGAGATCGCTACGTGACATTGGAGAGCAACCTCAGGGTGAGTGACGCCTGCATTGTCATTCGCCTAAACTTCCTGTATCAAATGGAAAAGATTAGTTGCAGAGATGCAACTATAACATTTCAATTGGGGTGCTCACATTGCAAGAACTTGGATTTCGTTAATTGATTTCGTAGTAAATTGAGGTCACTTGAAAACATCTCAGATTTTGACAAATTTGGGGGTCATCTTTTAGTCTGGGAGGCGCTTCAACACCTCACGAATTGCACCGCTTATTAGCAAACCTATTTTTGACAATGCCTTTTGTTGTTGTTAAGTTACACTCGAGCAAAGTTGAAGCGCAGTGAAAGGCAGTACAATGTATGCTGAAACTTTTTTCCTGGATTCTTTTAACAATGGCTTTCATTTGGTGCGTTGGTGGTTATATTACTATATCTTATATGACCCTAAGTTTCTCAAAATTTTATGGCAAAGTAAGGCCATTTATCTTGTTCTTTTCTAAATGGCAATGATTTGATACCTTTTGTTTAACTTCACACACTTTATTTCCTTTATTTGCTGTATTATTCACTGAATTGAAATTCTTGCATATACCAGGGACACATCGACAAACAGGATCAATATTTGGCCGCTCACCTGACTTACCAGAGCGACTACCAGGAGGTACGCGATTGGTTGGCAGACATTGACAAGCAAACTCAAGAGTTGTCTGATGTTGCCATCGATAGTTCAACTGCAGGAGATAATCTGCAGAAAGTTAAGGTTAGAATTTATGTTTCTTAAAAGGATTTCCTGTTCAAAAGTTGCTATCTACAGATTTTGAAATAAGATTTATGTTTTGCCTCATTCAGTCAATTTGCCTTGTAGTTTCTTTAATGACTGAATAATGATGGATAGTGGGCTATTGCTGACTTACCATTTCTGCAGCTTCGATTCAACGAAATTGGAAAAGCGCAGATTCTTATTTCATTATTATTAGAAAAGCACAGACTTTTATTTCATTTATTATATTAATGTTCCTTTAATACAGACAATGTCATGTGCATTTTAAAGTCATTCTGTACCATAGCATGTTACATTAGTTAAAATACAAATATCCATGATGTGTCTGTTCATAATATAAATAATATAATCCATCAAAATTGGAAAGCAATAATATTTAGAAGCATTTAATTAAAGATTTTTATTTTCATGTTATTTATTGTCTGAATCCCTTTCTCTTCGATCAGACCTAGGTTGTGAGCGACGTCGAATAATTATATTAATTTCTGTGATTGATTGATTTATTCACTTCTGACATATTTGTTGTGTGTGGTTCTTAATGTTTCTGACTTAAATGCTGCACAAATGTAATTCAGAGACTTACACTGCTATTTTTGCACAAACTCACATGGTTCATATGATTTGCATCTCAGGTTTTTGTAATTGTCAACCGTGAAAACCTTTTATGTTTATTTACAGAAACAGTGGAAACCTTTTGTGATTATTTCCAGAAACTTTTGGAACATGAAGCACAAGTCAAGTCAAAGTTTGCAGCGGCGATCGGCTCAGGTGAGAAACTGTTTGTCAGCACAAACCCCGAAGGTCGAGAGGTTATCCGTCAGGAACTGCGTCTTCTTCGTGACCAATGGGATCGTGCGACGGAATGCCTGGGAAACGTCCAAAGGCGAACGGATCAGGCAGTCCAGCAGTGGACCACTTACAGGGAAAAGCGAGAGGAACTCATTCGTTGGATCCAAGACACAGAGAATGACTTGTTGCAGCCGGAATCATGCAATTCATTGCAGGAGAAAAAGGATAGATCGCAAAAATTCAAGGTAGCTGTTTAACTAATATTTGTTAACTTCATGTGCATTTGTTTTGAAACCTATTTATGTTCGTGAGATGTGATAACAGGGTTTTGATCCACCTCTCCCAGGAGGTTACTTTACCCTGTTCCTTACTAACCTAAAAGTTGCCCTAATTTATTTGGCTGTGGCTGAAGACCATGTGTCAAATGACTTGAGAATAAATTTTAGACACTTGAAACCTGATGCAAATTTTTGCCACAAGTGCTGTATGCATCTCGAATGTATGTTCTCGAACTGCTACTTCCCAACATTGTGCCTATGCATCTGTTGGTCCTCTGCTGTGGAATGACCTTCCTCCATTG
>JAQFXW010001915.1:0-13937 GCA_034693945.1 Dendrobaena attemsi
ATATAGTGGAGGTTGAGTGAAGATGCAGTGATAGATTCAGTGTTCGTGGTGATCAATTCAGGATGGTCTCCATCCCTTAGACGGCGAACCTCAAACCACAGGCTGCTGGAGCCACGTTTAAACCCACAAAGCCTTCTGAGTTTTTGTGTGATATGGTTTTGTTAATTCTAGCAGCGATACATATTGCCTCCTCTTCGCGATGCCTTCGGAGGAGACTAGCCTACATCTCTTTCTAAGTAGATATTTGATGTATGGAGTCATAATTATAAGGCGGGTTTTTATCACGGATGGTATCCTGACTGAATGGAAAGAAGCGCTCCACGGCGGTTTCGATGAGCTGCAACTTTTGTTGGCTTTGAAATATTATAAAAGTTGGGAGTTATATGTAAATATGAACTAGGCCTACCATTGAGGCTGCAGAATTATTTCATTTTTATCATATTTACTTTGGCGGAAAATGATAGTACGCTTATTACATTAATAAGACGTAGTCTATGCCTAAATTTTCTACTAGACATTTTGCCACAATGTCGATCGCCATAATAATTACCGTATAGATCTAGTCGTCGACTCGTCGCACATTGATTATAGGCCCTTAGGGCATATCAAACAATGCCTATAGACCATAGGCTTAGCATAAAGTTTAATCGCAGTGAAAATTCCAGTGGAGCAGTGGGAACTCAACAAAACTTTCGAAAGCAGTGGGAACACCGTTTCCACCACTTAAAACTCTGTTCATGAAATTTTACTTAGAATTATATATCTTTCAATCAGGCCTATAGCGCTAAAAGGAACAAATTCTCGATTATTAAACAGACATTGGTCCATATTAACATCAACTAATAACGAATTCGATAAGTTAGTTTGTTTCCAATTATTTGCTCATAACTGACAAATTGCCTAACGAATGTAAATAAATTAATTAAATAGTATAGGCCTACAGAGTCCGCCATTTATTTAATTCTGAGACCAACAAGAGAAGATGCACTACTCAATGTGGCTTATAGTCCTACTTCTCGGACTATAGGCTAGTAGTCTTGTGTGAGCAGCACAAGTAGGCATAAAGGGCCAGTGGCAGATGATTGGTGTGTACATAGCTTCCATATCTATAATCTGTTTCTAGTAAACAACCAATCAATTACTAAGCGTTTTTTATAGGAAAAGGTTCTGTGTTGGTTCTGTATAAGTTATACTGGTATCGTCCATGTGTCAGATCTCTCAGCAGTAGGCCTACTGTAGCAAAACCAGCATAGGGACTGTGTTGCAGTCGTGCAGACCAGATCTATTCTAAATCCGTAGCCTATGCAGAGGATATATATTTTTTCGTAGCGGGTATCCATCACTGATAGGCTGCTGTTTAGTCTAGGTATGAAGTGTGAGAGGTAAACTTAATACGCACTTTCGTTTATTGCGCAGATACCTAGGCGAACATCGACAGCTGCAGAGAGAGACACGTAGACGGAGACAGAGAGGGAAGCAGATGAAACCCCGCAGTCGTCGACTCACCGTGTCCATACTGCACCCTCTTCCTTCCTCCAAGCGAGAACTGATAGAACGACGCAACCGATTGAAATGCAGCCGTTGGCTGTTGACCGATGAGTAGGATCAGATTTCAATCGACTAACGGCGGCGCTGAGAATACGCGAAGATTTCAAGGAATAGCTGTTGTCTGTTGAATAACTTCAAGACAGGCGTAGTAATAGTATGTCTGTGGCATCGCAGTGGAAGCTGAAGGAGCTGAAGGAGAAGGAAGCAGCAGCAGCAGCTGCCATCTCTAAGACTGGAATCCCTGGAGCCAAAGGAAAGACAGGAGCATCTCCAAAAGATGCATTGGGCGAAGGGGCGGTTGGAGGTGTGGTTGGTGGACAGGTGGAGTTCAAGAATCAGATTGAAAAATCTGGAAAACTGGAAGCAGTCAAACCAGGAGCTCCTCTGTCTACTTCTTTTGGCAAACAAGGGGCGAGCAAGCTGCCTGTAGGCAAAGACAACCAATTGAAGACTGTTCAGACAAGAGAAACAGAGGCGGTACCCACGAAGGATGGAGCGGTCCAAGCAGTGGGAGCCACACCCGGGTCTAAGATACCAGTGGGAGCTAAGGAAAACACTGCGATCGTTGGCGGTCGAAAGCCCTTCGGTTACACGCTGAAAAAAGAAGAGCTGCCGATCAAACCAAAGACGGAAGATAAAAAAGTCAAAGCCACTGAGGTGATAAAAGAGCCGACAGGTGGTGCTAAGGACTCTACTCCGGCTGCTGCTCCTGCTGCTCCAGGAGACGACGGACCTTTAGGGCCAGGTCGAACGAAGGGCCTCGCTGGATTCTGGGCGAACCAAAACGACGAGGTGAAGACCGTCAAGAAGAAGCGTCTGACCGCCGTCGAGGAGAACCTCGCTCCGATCGTTGTTGAGAACACTCCACAACAGCTGGAAGGAGTAGTGCGAGCGCACGACCCAGGCGAGTGGAAGAAGCCGCATCAGGTGGAAGACGGGCGGACGAAGAATGTCGTCAATTCATTCCAGAAGCGTCAGCAGGAATCTTTCTCGAGGCGAGCCCCGATCAGTCTGGTCGAGGACACCTCAAGCGAAGCAGTGTTGCCAGATGCAGAGGTCAAGGTCAAGGATATTTCTCAGCGACTCACCCGTCAGCAGAGTGAACCGACCAAGCAGGTAAAGGAGAAGCTGGTGATCGACAGGTCACAGGGTGCGATAGTCCTAGCGGAAAACCAACCGATGGAGGTCGATCCAGACGTGATTCGGTCGGACGATGCGTCCAAGGATGAGGTGGTTCTGGAAAAGGGCAGGACTAGAAACCTTCTCCAGCTGTGGAAGGACACCGAGGTGGAATACAACGCTCCTAAGACGTCGACGCACAGGTACCAGGGCTCGAAGCCGGCCTGGATTCTTGAGATTGAAGCAGCAAAGGGCAACTCTATTGAGAGGAATGACGACTCTGAAGAAAACAATGAGATAAATGATGAGGGAGGCAAGAGTGATACTAGTTACAAGGAAGAACACCCCATGGCTGAAGCTACACTACACGCAGATGTCGAGAAACAGAATATTGCTTTGGATACTAAAGCATTCGTTCCTCCTTCGACCGAATTAGGTGAGGCAGGCGTGCTCATAAAGCCGAGAAATGATGGAACTAACGTAATCAAGCTGGACGAAAATGTTGGAACGACCAAGAAGGAAATCCAACATGTAGAAGCCTCTGCTACCGAGTCTGTAGTGGTTAAACTGGCGGAAGTGCAGCCATCTCCGCCACCGAATAAAATTGAAACCATACAGAAACCACTGACAACACACTTGGATAGAGGAATATTAACTGACGAAATTCACGTCGAACAAAGTTCAGAGGCACCGTTCGACGAAAGGCATAGAACACCTGAAGTCTGTTACAGTAAGCCAGCTAAGGAAGATGACCAGCTAGACGGGACAGAAGCGTCGAAAGTAGCACCTGAGGAGACGAAGTCAACAGTTTCAGACGTCTTAAGTAACGTTCCGTCGTCAATTCCAGATCAAGACAAAACACTACAGGCAATCATTGAATGTGATGTAGAAAACACATCACCGCTGGAATTAGAACCAATCCACAAAGCTGGTCAGAACGAATTAGTCTCAAAGGAACAGACACTCTTATTTGAATCGTGGGGTACAACACCTGACAAACACGAACCAATCGAGCAGGTTGGCCAACACGAAGGATCTCATCCAACACCCTCAACTGAACTAAAACCAAGCGTGTTTGCAGACCCATCTCGCTCAAACACCGCTCCTTTCAATTTGACTGGTGTGGGAAGAAATGACAATGAAAGCGAAGCAGGATTTGGACGAACTGGAGTAGCAATAAGTGCAGCACAGGACGTGTCACCAATGCAGAGATTTCTGGATAACATCGGGAAGCCTGAAGAAGCTCAAGATGAAGCGGTAAAATCTCAGCGTGAAACGCAACCTGCTTATGAAGAAAATAAAGTGACAATGATGACCGAAGACCACGAGGAATCTTCAGATCATGAAGTCTTTGCTACACCAACGAAATCTGTGATACTCCCACCTCTTGGCCCTTCTGCCAGCGCAACGCAAGTAGAGTCCTGTGTTGCAGAAATGGCCAGAGGGCGTGCAGAGGGTGAAAGCGAACACCCAAACGAAGGTACTTTAATAGACCTGCAGACTGAATCTATCGACACGAGGCGTGAAAAGTTGAGCTTATTCAGTCTGGACGACCTGCTTCAGCTCGAAACATCTCCTAACGTAGAATACCGTAGTGCTGACAGTACGCCATGTCTAGTACCACTCAGTTCGCCTAGCACTCCAGAACACAACATCTCTAGTCAGCGTAGTAGCGGAGTCTTCGACAGTGATTCAGAAAAAGGTTCCGTTTGGTTCAGCCCTCAGGAAGAGACGACCTCAGCCAGCGCGAAAACAGAAACAATTATATCTACTACCAACGATGATCACTCGCCTGGGTCTCTCAACAGCAAAGCAGGCGATGAAAATATACCTGAAAGTAAGACTGAACAGACCAATAAAGCAGATGCACCACAGGTAAGATCTATACATTTGTAGAATTTGCCACTCTAACGAAATTTAGGGTGTATTCATGTAGCACACCTTAAAGAAAACTACTCAGATGCAGCGATGTAGTCGAGTCTACCCAAGCAGAGTCCGAATCCATCAAAGCAAGAGTCTGAGTCCCCTGAAGCCGAGCCCACAGCTGCTAGTGTTCAGCTCACTAAACATCAAGTCCACCTCAGAATATATCAACAACATCATAAAATTTGCAATTTAACATGATAGAAAAATAAACAGCAAAATAATAATTATGCAGAATGAATTAATGCAATTCGTCCAAAAAGTAATTTACAAAAATTATTAAGTTCAATGGAGTTTATTTGAAAGTCTGGCACAATGGCCCATACAAATTCCCCCACTGATAAAGACAGGCTCCACTGGAGCACTTGTGACAGGAACCACAGAAACTGTAAGCGCTACAGAGTGTAGTCGTGGCAAAATAGTGGACCAAGACATCCAAACAGGACAGTTGAACTGCATGTCACCACAACTAATTTTGTAAATTCTTCATTTCCATTTTGCTTCTGTGTAACCTGTTCTTTGTTTCAGGAGAATATCCCACTTGGTTGTGTAAGTATGTTAGTAGGCCAGGTAAAATTAGTACTGAGTAGATAGACTTCGATATGTCTTACATGCAGAGTTAAGATGGAAGAAGTTGAAGCACGGTTGTGTAGAGATTAACTGTGCTCTTTGTTCATTTAATTTCAGCGTTCCTGTCGTGTTATGTGAAATCAACAGCGAGCCATATTGACTCATTGACTTCAACAGAATTTCACTTAACCTACAGAATTCACGGCTAAATGTGTGGAGTTACAGTATAACAGAATTTGCTGTTAAAGCATTTACCTTATAGATGTTAGCTTCAACAATCTGTTTTACATAATTGTTTTCTACAATTTTCTAATATTAGATAACATTCTTATGCGTGGTTAGAATGCGATGCCTAGGCCAGGACAGTGTCTACAGTTCTACACTGTTCTCTGAAATAGGGCCTACACAATTTGCCTGGAGGTCTGAGCAGAGGCCCATTGCGTCAAAATTTTATGTGTAATTAATTAAACCGATTTATTGACACTGTAGCAATGTTCTCATAATTAGTGTGTAGTCGAGGCTAATGCATGCAAACATTGCATAAGTTTGTCTATGTGGGATCACTAAACATTCATTTTGAAGAATGCAAAACTAACGTTGTTCATTTTGATGCCTATAATATATTTTAGAACACTTATCAAGACATGCCAAATTTGACCCAGTCATAACTTTTAATACAAATTTACCACTCTGCAGAGAACTTGTTTCCTGGCTTAAATAAGGGGTCTGGCATTTCATAACACTGTAAAGCTGTGACATACACTGCATAAACTCATAGCATCATTCAGTGGCCCAAAAGTCTAGCAACAGTAGCCTCAAGTGCTTACAAGACTCAGAAAGCATGACAGTACAGAATCTACAGATGATATTTCGCCCATATCTGTTGTCTTACACAGAAGACCTGACAGCCACATACACATTACCCACATCCGCAAGGCAATTCAGGTTAGCTGTGGGGGTCAATGAATAAGATTGTCTGCACAGGTAAACGATGTTTAGGCATATACACAAGCCGGCTACATCAACGTATCAGTAGTCCATTTTTGGCTTCAGTAGGGCCATGATTGAACAGATAGTGCTTTTAAAGAAGTAGGTACCAAGTTTACCTTTTAAGTAGCGTTTTAATAAGCAAATAATTGATAGGATTCAACCTAACAAAATTATTTAGAAATTAAGTGTTCAAATTAAAAGGATAAAACTTCTACTCTGTGTCCTTAACTTAAATTGTGGTCATCGCTTCTTTTCAAAAACCTACACCTATTCATCTACTACGGACTGGATTCTATAATGTCTCAGAGCTCAATAAGTGTAAAGAATTCCCATTAGACTCATTCCATCTATGGAATGTAATCCCGGAGCATTCTGCCAATCCCAGGATTACAAATCTATCAATCCCGGGATCGAGCCATTTTGTAATTAAAATCTATTCTTGATGGTACCGTATCGTAAACAGGCCTTTAAAATTCTACACTATAAATGCTCAGTGAGTGCGTGCAAACAATAGCGCAGTCCTGTTTGCATCTAGTTATCAAGGAAAACTTATGGCTCAAGTAATTTTAACCCATTACTCCGAATTTGTAATCATGGAAAACGGGATTACACGTGAATCCCGGTATTACAATGGCAAAATCTGGGGATTACAAGCTTATCAATCCCGGAATTACGGGATTCAAAAGAGATCCGGGATTACATTCCCTAATTCCATCCCATGTCTTACTCAGAACACCTCTAATGACTGCCTCAATGCCTCAACTAAGATGACATGGAACAATAATTATTACCTCAGTTAATTGGTTCCAAATAATGTACAATGTTGTACATGCAGATAGATTGGTCTTGGTTTGATGGTTTCACATTAGCCTAACTTCATTAACTCCATAAACTGGTGTCTTGGCGAGTGTTACACTTTCATACGAACACTGCACTGTCATCCACAACGGCAACACTTCTCTTCACACAAAGCTCCGAAACTGCACGTACTGACAAGTGACAACAGCGCTCTGTCAAGTCTGAAAACGAGGGCAACATCAAGTATCCATACTAGATGTTGTCTAACTACTTCACTTCACTCAAGCAAGCTAACATTATTCTGAATAATATTAGACAGTAAGTCCAGAGACAACCTTGCAAAGAACAGTTTCAGTTACTCCCATTGCATCGAGGACCATCGCATAATGCGGTTGCCAACAAACGATCTAAAAATCACTATAGAGTGAAACTAAACATAAGATAGTCACTGCCAAACGACTGACATTAAAAACTGATAACAGGTGACTATGAAAGATTTTAAAAACTTCTAACAGTATCGATATTTACATCAAAGGCAACAAATTTAAACCCTAGCAAAAGATTCAAAATTCTGCATTGATGTGGGAAATGACTAAAAATACAAATAACCTGTCTTATCTGTAAGCTCTGTAGGAATACACTCAAAGTTGAAGTTCACAAGACCATTGATTACATGCTGAAAACCTGATTATTTCACTTGTCCAACATAATTTTGTGCTAACGACAGAAAGGATAGCAACAATTTCATAGTCAACTGTTGCTTTAATGCAAACCCTGTAATGAATCTTATTCCAGCAATAAGTCATCGGTCCTTCTACGATGCTAATCAGTTTCCTCAAAAGTAGCACTTGCAAATGTATGAATTAGGTTTTCACTTAATCTTGATTAGCGTGCTTTGGATGGTAAATCGTGCTTCAAACAAGAAACAATATTCCAACTAATCCCTCTCAGCAGGAATTCTGTCATCTACTCATCTTATACACAAGAATGGTCACACCCAACTTCCCTAATGTATGTCCAAATTACGAGGCCATCATAGATAATACACAAATAGCATTATTACAATCGGAACTGCAGCACAATTAATATAGCCGCTGTGATAACCATAAATAGTACTGTGAAATAAGTTAAATATTGACTAACTTTAATTTTAATCTAAAATTAAAACATCATGCTATACACTGCTTAACAATTTTGAATTGGCTTCTATCTAAATTGTTGACTTCAAAGGGATTCCTTTCCATCCAGCCCTTACTCTTCAAACTTTGTGCACTATGATAATAACCTCTGGGGAACATAGCACTTCAGGACATGAAAAAAACTTAAATATTAACATGTAGCTTAGAGTCATACCTTTATTCATTCAATCATTCATTTCTAGAATTCATAAAGTGCCTCTGAATATCAAAGGACAAGACTCAGGCCATCCACCTGATATTAAATTTAGTTCAACATTTTGCAAATTCAGCTTGACGATCAAAACCTTACCAGTTTCTTGCTATGCCTTTTAACAGCTACATATACATGAAAATGATGTGTAGTTTCAACTGAATACTACACAAACAGTTATATAAAAAACATAACTTACACAGATCTAGTATTCAAAAAAGACAAAAAATTAATCACTTTAGTCATACCATACACAATGGGATGAACTGAATAAATCAGCCATATAATGATTAATAGAGTAGTTTAATCATATAAGCTAAACTGCAGCCCTACCAATACAACTAACTACCTTATGAGCATAAATGCATGATCGAATCACACAGAAAAGGAACCAGCTTTAAAAAGCAGTTCAAAACAAGCTCATGCATCTTGATTGGTAGTCGCAACATTTCCTGTACACCATTTCATTAAGAATGTGACCCTAAACAGAGAACAATTTTAGGATTTTCACTACTTCCACTTTTCCAGAGCAATTACCAACAGGCACTTTCTGTTGATGAACCAAAAAGACGAGCTGTGTCAGACACAACTTTTGTTGCAATATATTTTGAAATTGTTCTATTCACAGTTTCAGTATCATTAGCACGAAGTATCATTCTTCATGTCATATCTGAAAATGTATACAGCGCATCTTACAGAATAACTATTCAGAAGCGCTTTCAACATAAAGAGTTCAAGGAAAAGAAATGTCTTTAAAGAGCGAGAAGTTGACAAAGAAAGCCCAGACATTACTTTAGCCCTTGGTGAGGGGGATGATCATTCCAAACGGAGAGACCAACAGTCACTGTCCACAGGAAAAGCCCAACGTTGAGCCAGGGCAGCCTTTGTTCTAGGTCTATCGATCAGAGAAACTTAAAGGCACCCTTAATACATGCAACAAAACCATTCGTCATCATATGGCCAATATCCTGCATGTGATAGTCAGTTTTAAACATAACAAACTTTGTTGATCTGGGGCAGGTCTTCCACTCCATACTCCATCCAGAAACAGATACCATCCTCCTTGCCCACATAATCACTTAGCCTTGTGACACTGTACAAATGACTTGGAAAACACTCATGAAAACACCCTGTAAATTTTATAATTTCTATGTATTATTAATTCGTTGTTTCTTGTAGTTGAAGCCAGTGTATTTGGAGATGGAAATGCTTACTTACTTACTATTCTAGTTTCAGAGACTATGGAAGAGCATGGATAAACCTGTCAAACATCTCTTTACCATGCAATTTCCCTCAAGTGAACTTCAACAACAAAGCAATATATTTAGAATCAAAAAGTATACCAACTAAAATACAAAAGTGCTCACACTCGACTAACTTCGAAGTCAATATGCCACAGCTCACTTTTGATTAGCCACAGCTAAACTTAAATAATTTCGCTACTTCAATTGACATATTATTATAATTCCCTTATTATTTATGGTTATTATTGTTACCACAAAATTCCATATGCAACACATCATCAACATTTCCAACATTGGGAAGCTTTCAAAAAGATAAAACTGCATCCTTTACATGTTATCATGAATATAAACAAACAGCTGTACACAGTTTAAAACGTTTCACCAATGTAAGTAAAGAGCCAACAATGCGTGCAGTAACTTGACATTCACGGCTTCAGAGATGACGTTCAATGTCTTCTTTACCATAGGAGGTATTGCGAATGTCATATATAAACATGGCTGCCGCTCAAGTAAACACGTCCGACGACCTATTTTCTGACTGTCAAAATCCGCTAGGGCACTGAGAATCACTCTGGAGCATCATCCGGCTTCGTGACAACTGTTATGACGATTGAACAATTTTCCAGAAGCGTTTTCAGTTCTCGAAGGCCCTACAAATAAAATCACTTTTCAGTTTTCACAGTGAATACACATCTAGTTTAGCATTACAAAATCAGCAACATGTAAATTATACCAAAGCAAAACACCACTACTCCAAGTAATTTCTAATTGTCCAAATCTGCAGAGAAAAATTATTTCATTTTAGAATAATTTCAAATTACTGAGACTGTATCCCTGTAATAGTTTTCCATCGAAAACATTTACCGCCAAAATATATAACACTGGTCAACTTAAGCTTCTTTTAAAATAACCAGCTTCAGACATTGAATAACAGCAACTGTTGTGCACTGATTATTCAATGAAAGTGAAATACATTACCTGACTGCAGATTAAGAAAATTACACTACTTACTAATAAAAAATCAACAGAAAATATTTGAAAACGGCTTTCAAGTCATCGCAGATTCATAAACAATTCCACATCAAATAATGGCTTCAGCTAGTCATGTTATGGCCTAGAGTGTTAATGTTCAAACTGAAAAGTAAATATTTCCAAAACTATTAGAGCTTAACTTTTAACAAATTATCCACAATTCACACAGCTGACATAATACGGTTCATACCTGCTGAACAAAGACTCTGTTCTTCATACAATCCTCCAATATTTCATTTTCTGCTTTTCCTCTTTCTGTATATTTTATAAACTGTACCTATTAACACATCACAGGGGAAAAAATCATGACAAATGACAAGAAAAACCAAACATTTGCAGTAATCAAATAAATTCCTGCCAAAACATATTCCATAAACAATGAAAACATGATACATCACCAGATGCTTGGCTGATCGAAAACTCCTGTAAAAATTAGCAGTGGGGCGTGGTAGTGTAGTGGTTAAGGTCGCTGCCTTGCAACCGATGGGTTGCAGGTTGGAATCCCACCCGCCGCGTAAGGACCTTGAGCAAGTCCTTCACTCACTATTGCTCGTGGCGCTTAGGCGTGTAAAATCCGACACACCTTACGCGTTGTAGTCAGGACCGCCTCTGAATAGTAGGATGCTTGAAGAGGCGGTATAGAAATTTGTGAATAAATAAAAAAAATTAAAATGAAACATGTTCCAGAGACACAAGTCTACCATGCTACAAACAACCATCTGTAATTTAATATTCAAGCCTGTGACTTTAACAAAAATCAAATTTAGTTTGCTGGGAATTGGTTGGAAGTGTCTCTAAATATTTAACATGATGCTATATAAAGTCTATAAATCGAGACACCAACATTCTGTCTAACAAAGTTCATAGTTTTATATCAATCCTGAAGCTTATAGCCAAACAGCTCTAGACTAATCTATTGACCATTATAAAATGCACAAAATAACACGGACGACAAGAGTACAACTGCTTACCTCTTCCTGACATTTCTTGAAAAGCAGGAATTTAAAGTGATGCAAACCATGATACGTCACCAGATGCTTGGCAGCTACCTGGCTGATAGAAAACTCCTGTGAAAAATTAGCAATGCATTAAGAGTATACCTTAAACAAATAAAGAGACCGCAAACATTAACACAAATCTAAGAGACTGTAATCTCAGACAGATTCAAGGAAACTTGAAACAGCTAACCCAACAACTAGCAAAACTACAAGACAATAATAAGCAACTCTGTCAGTTTATCAGATTACAGAAGAACATCCTATGCACCCGACAGTCATTTAGCAATGTGAAGATCTACTTTACTGCTAGATTATATAAAAAATACATATACGAACTGCACTTAGCTTTTCATTTGAAATTGATCAGTGTTCAGTCGGCAAATCTCTCAACCTCCAACCCTTTATTTACCACATACAGATCAAAGCTGCAGGTCTAAAAATCAGAGTCTTTCTGCTCCAGCCAGAGAAAATACAGAAATGTTATCAATTAAGAAACAATCTATAATACCTGCGATGTTATGGTCTTTCCTTCGCTCGTGACTTCCAACGACTTTCTGTCATAAAGTGGACCAAAGAATTTGACGTTCTTTATGGCCACAATACTGGCATCTGTTGTTGCCTAGAAATATGAAAACATAAAATTTCGTAAGTCTGCGATGATGAGAGGGATTAGTTTTACACGTGCTAAATGTAGTCAGAAAATCAGCTTCTTGTGAATATTGAAATGATTGAATCAAAAGCATTCAAAATATTATTCTCTGAGGGCTGTAAAGTATATTATAAATTGTGTGTATCATAAAAGTGTAAGTTGTATCATAGACGAGTGACTGAGTGTACATTTAGTAGGCAGCTTTTTAATAAACTAAAGTCAAATAAAAAAAACTACAATGCAACAAAGCATTTACGATAAAAGTACCACAATAATATAAAAACTTATCAAAAAGTCCACACAGCAATATGGATGTAATTGTTCTAACACTGCTGCAATGTAACACTGCTAAACGGTTCATGCCAAAGTCTGTACAAAGAGATGACAAACAAAAGGATGTTGTTGATTACACAAATCCAGTTCAGCACATAGTTGTGCTAATATCATGATTTACCTCACAGCATCCTTGACTCAGCTGCATCTCATTGTGTGGCTCGGTAATCTTGTAAAAGGGTCGTTGATCCATGGCCATCTGTCATGATCACACAAGAACATAAAATTAACGGTGTCTTTCCGGTAGCAGATGCTTAAAAAACAGGGTAGGTTACTAGATAAGAAAATATTTTTAATGTCATTCTATTTCACCATTTTGCACTTGACCACAGCGTGCTCGGATGCACTGTGGCTAAAGATTGTAGCTATAAAAAGAGTGAATTTGGTTTCACGTTCTTTATATGAAGTTTGCCACTTTACAAATTTCTGACTTTAAATATTGACTATTTGGATAGTGATAGAAGTCCACTATTGTGCTTTGAGTTTTGTAAACATGATTAATGATTATAACAAATATTTACCAAATTATTCGAGTTTCCCCAAAACGGTGATTCGGTCAGGTTACAAGAAACACAGCATCATTTTTTTCCCTAACTAAACTTAAGTATCAGAGCTCTAGCAGACTTAAAATTCCAATTAATATGAATGAAGCATATCAATAGCTTTTTGACATGTTTTCATGCTATACATCCACCATAACATAGCATTGTGAGCAGTTTGAAGTTCACTGGAGCCGCTGTAACTAGCAAGTTACAAATAAACGATAGCAATCAGTGATTCAGCACTTTATTCTCTAACCAATAAGTTATAAATTACCAGTAGCTATCAGTGATTCAGCAATTTATTTTATCATATTTGTCAAATACTAATAGAGCTTTATACATCTGTTTTATTTTTGACTTTTCTGCCACAAATGTGCAAATACAAGAGTAGTTCAAAATATGCTGGCAGTCATTAAAGGGCTAAATACAGTAACAAAAGAAGTTGCACCATTCATGAACCTTCAATTACAATTTTGCAACAACATAAAGTTTCATAATTATAATGAAAGCCCAGCTTTAAATTTACCTTGAATTTCTCATTCCAGGATATCAGAGACAGGATCGCCTGTTCGGCCTCAGTAAGCAAATTATCTATCTGCTCCAGTGGACCAAGATAGTAACTTTCTACAGCACAACAACTAAAATCTTGAAACATTTGCTAAACAGGTAAATTTTACCAATGAAAGAGATCCAGTTATTCTATTCTATCCCATGATTTATAAAGTGCCTCTTTCAGTACAACCTAATCAGAGGCGCTCCCAGTGCATTGGACCCCGTGAGAAAAGATAAGTTTTAAGACGAC
>JAQFXW010001916.1:0-13937 GCA_034693945.1 Dendrobaena attemsi
CCTTCTGGTCCTGATCAAGAGTGGGGGGGGGGGGTTGGAGAAGATGCTAACTGCAACACCGATGTTATAAAATCTATTGATATTAATTACTGGAGTTATTTAACAATAATCATATCCATATATTTTATTCGATAGCATTGGCGTGAGTGAAGATAGGATAACAGTCAACAAACAAACAAAACCCAATATTAAACAAGGGCAAAGAACATTAGATTCACTTTTGGCGCTTCGGCGTGATAACTCCGACACTCCCTCCGGCTGTAGTCGGGATCACTTCTGCGTAAATTAAAAAATAAATAAATAGTACACTAAGGCATTGATGCCATAGAAGAATTGGAATGCAGAGAATCAGATGAGTCAGAGTAGGAATTCTTTAAAAGATGGGATTTTAGAAAGCCTGGGAAGGTGATCGATGAATGAGACGGAGGTAGATGATGGAGGGCGACTAGTAACGTCAACAGAGGAACCAAAACATCTGCAGCAATCGGGAGATCAGAATTGTGGTGCAGAGATGAGCATGGCTTTGTCTGAGAACTTGAAACAGTGAATTAATTAGTTATCGGGCAGAAGAGCAAGGCTCAAAATGACTAAGTGAGGGTGATTGGATGGAGCAAAAGAAAAGATGATCAACTTCAAGTGGCATAGAAATAATTAAAATAAGCAACACTAAAGCAGTGATGAGTATTTACTAATCGTAACTTTATTTACAAATTGTAGAAGTCACTGAAATACCCGTGGAAAGTCATGTACTATTCCAAAGCCAAGATCCTTGCTGATGCCTATGCCACCAATCACCCATGGCTCTGCCTCATCTGATTGAAACAATTTTACGTCCAAACGACCATCAGGCCTACAAAATACAATCACACTGCATTGATAATAGTGAAAAATGAAATTCAACAATAACAATAAACCAACCAATAAACCAAATTATTACGCTACCCAAGCTATTCAAGGCTAATCTTTTGTATAAAAATAATTATTTTACAAGATGCCTTTATTATAGAAGAAAATGGTAACTGACTCATTGGCACATCATTAGTATGAAAAGATATATATCTACATACAATTATACATTATAAGAAATGTATAATTGTAAGTAAGTAAGTATATTCTTTATTAGACCAATTGCTAATCGCATTTTGGTCTGCATAGATATTACACATTCAAATAACACAGTAGCGAAATAAAAAATGTAAGAAGTATAAATAATCCACAGCACAGCAGGCAAACGCGAATTGTTGAACTACATGTCATCAAGTTATGCAAAGTTAGTCAAATCTACCTGGTGCAAAAGTCTATAATAATTGTCAAAACTTGTATAACATCCTTATCATCAAAGTTTTAGGCATCTGCAAAAGGAATAATGCGGTCATGGGCCTGAGGATGGGCTCATGACACGTTGTGATTGTCTTAATATTCTTAAAGATAGTTACTGGACAGTGCTGCAATGTATCAGAATAACAGGATTGAAGGATGAGTACAAGAGGGTATACTTTCTGAAAACAGATTGAAAACTGTTGCTTACAACTGCATCCCTTTCAAATTTGCACGCTTGGTTTTTCTTACAGGCTGGAGAGGCGTATTTTATTTCCGACTGCAAGCCGATCAACAACTTCGAATTCTTTCGCCCGCTGGTTTGCTAGCACTTTATTAAATATAATACAATTTTTGTTGTACAAATATCTGACTAATTAGATAAGACAGGTGGTCTTTAAAAATTATTGTTCATTTTATGAATTGTATGAATGGCAACTACACTGGAACCTTAGTAAATATTTAGTTGTACCACAGTAGTACAAAATAGTGCCAGCAAATGCAGAGAGCAGTTTGAATCAGACAAGTTTTATGCTACTACTTTCTATCATGAATTGCAGTTGTGGCATAGATTGCAAATTGAACTCAGCTGTAGAAATTCTGTGGTGTATAGATATCGATGGACTTTGTATTATGATGCTACTGTGTAAGTTGGCATTGTAAGGTAATGTAAGAAGGTGCTTGCTTGAGACGGATAGCTAACTGACGTAAATTTGTCACATGATTTGTGTGACGTCTATCCGACGTCTGATAACCATGATTAAACTGGAAAAGTTGTTTCTCTTATTTCAGGTGGAGGGTCTTGGATATCATTACCCAAAAATTCGACTTCCCCTATCACTTGTCTACTTCTTAGGTACAGATTTGCGTACAATAATCGATGTCAATATTTCTGTCTCAGATGTATTAATATGTTATATTGCAATTTGTGTAATATGTGTATGCTATAATAATTTTTATTATAAAAGAATTATGTATGCAGGTATGAATGGATTCAATGTTACAACAAAGAGAAAGCAATCCCATTGCAAAAGTAAAAGAGTTATAGCGGAACTGAAAAGAGACCAAGCAAATTTGTGAAATGATGGCCAGGGTGTCGCTTAGGACGAGAGATGAAACTTTGAAGGTCAAGGACCAGAAGAGTCGAGCAATTAGTTTCTGAAAAAGGTGAGACTTCAGTTTTGAATGGAAAGCATGAAGAGTGGTAGATAGGAAGGCTATGGCAGGAGAAAGTGAGCATTTGAGAGGGACGAGAGATGAATGGAAAACCTACGAAATTCAGGAGGCAGATCATTCCAAAGACGAGGTAAACGTTCGATGTTCCAAATAAAGCTAACGCCGGCTATTGCAGTGGATAGTGTTGCTGGTGAAGTTTTCGAGGCAAAACAGAAGCTATATTGGCTAAATAAATCCGTCTGCAATCAAGCCTGGCATGAAGAGAATATAGTGAAAGAAGGATGCATTGCAATGCCACTGCGTCATACTCTTTCCTATAGAGTTATATTATAGAACATTAGTACTGCAAAAGTGAGTTGCATGTGCAAGATGCACCTTAGGTGCTAATGAAGAGGTATCGTGGCAGTAAAGCTGGTTTTGAAGGATCGTAAAGCAATGAACAGTTACCAATCCTTAAACTTTTATGAAAAATAGTGCAAAAATGATACAGAAAGCTGCAACGACAAATTGCTATAACTATGAAACACGACATCACACACATACATAATTATGTGCTAACATATATAGGCAACCGAATTTCGACAGGGCAAACACAGGACATCTTGATGAGCACCGTTGTGTGAAATTCTCAAATTTTCAGTAGACAGATGCATTTATAATTAGATGTACATACCGGTATCATACTTGCATTATGCAACACAATGCATATAAGCTATATTAGTTTTATTATCAATATAAAAGTAGCAATATAATTGCTGTAAAGAATAATTAATGGGAAGTAAACTGATTAAAATGTGCTTTTGAAGCTTTTTCACTTATATTTTCAGCTTTCATTACTGAACTCGTGCATTCCATTATCGGCAGAGTGTACAACTTTCAACCACTTCTTACAAGAACGGAGGTATGAAACTGATCATGTGTGCCAAGTGCTAATGATGTTTCTACTAGAATGGCTTCGTACAAGATATAATATGCTGAAATACAGGGCTTGGGCAGTGTTTAAGTTATGTTTGTATAGTATATACTATATAGTGTATACTACTATACTTATGTTATAATTTGTATTCTACCTAACTTGTTATTTATAAAGCTTTTTATCGTAATAGCTACAATTTTGTGGCCACCATAGGAGGGAGCAAAGTGCTTTGACAAGTTAAGTTGGAATAAATATGATTTATTTTGGAGGCATATTTTCAAGTATAGCTTTAAACAGACACAAAACAAACTACACGACGTACATGTACTTAGGTAAAAGGTTGACAATTGATGCTGTATTCATGGTTGAAGTGAATTCTTATTGAACTCTCCATTCTCCTAGGGCTTTGAGAGTTAATAAGCGCTTATAATGCAACATACAGGGTCGAGCATTCCTGTGGCACTTACGGACCTTATGCAAGCTATTCATGCGTAATAGTTAAATGCTGAAATAATAAATTTTGTCGTCTGTTAGGTGTACAAGACCGGTGTGACCCACTATTTCAAAATTGAAAAAGCCAAGTGTCATCTGGGCTACAAACCAGTCGTGCAGAATGATATCAGTGGCGTCCTACGGTGGTACAAAGAAAGAGGCTTTACCAAGAATTCACACCGCAGTGCATTCTCAACGATTCGATCAATTGCTGTCGCTCTTCTCCTTTCTTTTCTATTTGTTGCCTTCCTCATGTCATTCATACCAACTGTACGGTAGATTTTCAGACTTAGGCCGATATCCTAGGAGACTTCTTTTTTACAATACTAATAATGTTAATATTCTGTTTAAATACTATTTATAATTCCTGTTACGCTGGTCAGATGCAGGCAATTCACTGTTTTCTCTAGTCCCTATAGTTAGCTGAATGAAGTCTCAAATGCAGGAGAGTATATATGAAATGGAAGACTGCTCCAAAAGTAGACAGTATGATGCTATGATAGGCCTTTGTCAACGTAACAAATCGCATACAATGTATACACTGCAACTGAGCAGTGAAGATTTAACTGACTTGAAGCACTTTTGAAACACAATATCGTCGCTCTGTGAAATTGGTATGCCTATCCTCTTCTACATCAAATGTTAAATATAATATTAAAAGTTTTTTATTAAGAAATTAATATCACACAAATATTAAAAGTCTTTGTTTTCTGGCACCATGATGAAACGCTACAAGTCGACTGTCTTTCGTGCAAGTTCTAGAAATTACAGCTTACTATGGAGGAATTCATGTTATTTTAGTGAACATTTATACTAAATGATTGGATGCTAATCGAATGAAATGGATTCAATTTGGTAGATCAAATCTATCGGTGAATTTTAATCCATGTAGTCGGTCACTGTTACGTCTGGAATAGTGAGATGATGTGAATTCTGTGTCCTTGTAGCCGACCTTGACTTTGGAGAGGTGGAATAGAAGAGAGGTTCGTTGTTGACTGGGTTAACTGCTTCTGCTCTGGCTTCGATCGTATTCAGACTGACATCTTCATTCATCTTCGTATTACCACCAGTTCTCTGCAGTTCCACGTTACTGTTAAGCTTCTTCTCTTTCTTTGACTTTCTGCTCATGTGTGTTTTGAGAATGTCGCCAGTTGAATGCGACTCTCTTGATGCCATCTGTTCAGTCGACTTTGATCTTTGCTGGCGCCTGTGGCGATTGCTTTTAAGTTCTTCATCACTCTGTTGTTCGCTGCGCTGTCCGTGGTCGTCCCAGGCCCTCTTGTCCGACGTCACGTTCTTCCGCTTGTGACTTGTTGCTGTTGTGTTGCTATCACTGTCATCATCGTCTTGAACGAATGCTGCGTTGTCATTGGAAAACTCTGTGTTGTCTATCCCGACGCGATTGCTCATGCATAGCTCTGTGCTTTTCGACTTTTTCCACAGTTTCTTTTTGCGATGTTTACCCGCCCTTCCTCCTCTGGCTTCTTCTTCAGTTTTCTTTCTGTCAGACGATAACTGCACCTTACCGTAATTCCCTTCTCTTTCTTCCATACCGAGGTCCCTAAGATTAAATTTGAACTCTGTAGTTTGGCGACTAAGTCGATTTGGCGCCTCACCAACGCTGAACTCTTTGAAATTGAACTTGACTTGTGTGGTGGTTCCATTGGCAGAAGTCATTTTACTTTGTTTGTTGATCAGTGGTTGTGTTCCTTCCACATCATGTTTGGAAGCAGGTTCTGAAGGCCGGACTCTATACATAGGTAAGAGATTTGACCTAGGCAGCGTTTGAGATTCAAGTTCACCTGAGCGTTCATATACGTTGGTGCTCGATGAAGGAGGCTTTACATTAACTAGTTTGGCACAGACAGAATTTTGTGGTTCCTGGTATTCTTCACCAAAGGCACTCGCAGCGGCTGTGGAAGTTATAGCCGCAGTTTTTTCAGGAGATTTCTGTGTAGTTGATGAGGATACCTCAACCGCTTTCTCTGCACCATTAACAGTTTTTGGAGAGTCTGGTGATGGAGAAACTGTTCGTACAATTTTCTTGAACAATTGTTCTGAAGTACTATCCTCTCCAGCAGAAATCAGCGGTACAGTGCTTGTACGAGAGTTCTCTGAAGCAGATCCAGCTGCCAGTGATTTTGATGGACTAGTTCTAGCTGAAGGCTCCTCAGTGGCACTGAAATCTGTTGGCGAAGATGACACCAGAGTCATTTCAGTGTCATTAGATGGAGTTAGTGTCAGAGATGATTTAATCGTTTTAGAAGATGCAGTCGTCGTTGGCGAGGTATTTGCTCCTGTTTTGACTGAATATTTGGGAAACGGCTTTTCTGACCTCAGAGTCTGGACTTCAGGGTTCGCTGCTTTGTTGACAGTTGATGTGTCTTGATCGGCTCGGTCCTGGGCAACTGAAGGGTCCATGCCAACAGTCACAGGCAGTATTTCTGGCTTCGGGTTGTCCGCAGATGATAGGTTGCCAAAATCTGGCAATGGTGCATCAAAGTTATCTCTACCATAAAGCCAGTAGGATTTTATAAGACCAACACCCTGAAATAGAACAGAAAAGTAACAGATCAGACATAGTTATTGCAGTCTGACATAATAATATCTTTTAAAACTAAATGGGAATGAGCCGAGTAGACATTTCTGCCGAGTACCGATTCCGAGCAGTTGGATGTCCTATTTGCCAAGTACCATCATAGTAGCAAATGTTCCAAATGTGCGAATCTTCAAATTTATCATGTAAACATATTCTGCCATGGGATGCCTAGTAGTTGCTTGGGGCTCACTGATGAATGAGTAATTACCAGATATTTTGTTTGTAAAATGCTATGAGACAGAGACTGATTCACATGATGCCTTATTGCTGAGATCCTTAAAGAGTGGTTAATAAGACACAATGATGGCTTTGGCAATATTCAGTGACATCACTGACTGACTAACACCAATAGCATCAGAAGCATTGAAAAAGACCATAGTTGTCAGACGATATGAAATGTCTGGAAATTGTAAATGGCCGTATTATGGCTAGCTTGATTACAACATACGCTTCATATGCCTGCTGTCTTTTTGATAGTGGCTGCAGAGGTTTGTTACATCTACCTGGGCATCTACCAATCAAAAGTCCAATTACTTTATAAGGACCATAAAGCGCTTTGCAATAAGTAAAACTGATCAAACATGTGTGATAAAACAGTTGTATTATATTTTGTTTGCATTTGTTGTGGTTGGGTCTTTGACTGTTACTCTACGTAACCAAAAATTAAAAATACCAAAGTTAAGAGTCGAACGTAAAACAGACTGCACTTGGACTGCACTTGCCTTCATTTCAATGACGGATCCTCTCAACGCAAGATGGTAGCCAGAGAATTTTGACAGCAATTCATAAGTCATCTCACTCAGATGGATCCTCAGAGCTGTTAAAACAAATACAAATCAATACTAATCCACCGGATTCACATAAATCGTCTCTGCGCACTAAGATGGTTTTTCCGAAGGTTTTAATCAGTGCAAAGAACAGCGTATTAGGACAATCATCTAAAGCTTATTATTATACAAGTATGACATGTACCGCTTAATATTACATAATTTATAGATGCTTATAACACCTTAATACAGAATTTGTGTGAAGCATACGAATGAAATTGCAAAAAGCAATAAATAATATGTTATAGTTTCTCTGCTTTTCTTAGTATCAAATGCACAAAAACCATGACACTGCATGACAGCGTCATGGTTTCGTCACTTCTGACATCTATTTTAGACTGTTATGCACTAGCAGTCTCTGATCCAAACCAGTGCTGTTTGGACAATCTCATATTGAGTCTTGATCTTGACTGTTGAAACTCTAATCACTTTATAATAATAACAATAATAAATCGTAGATATTTGAGTGCCACAGTTCGTAAGCAGTTGAAGTAAAGTCAACGCAGCGATTCAGAAGCACTTGGGATTAGGGCGCTCAGTCCAGATGGGCCTGTGTGAAGAGTTCAGTCTTAAAATATTCCCCTGAAAGTTGTGAGTGTTGCAGAGTTCCTAATGTCAGCCTGTAGACTGTTTCAGATTCGAGGGGCAGATGAGATGAATGATGTTGTGCAACACCAATGAATGATGTTGTGCAACACCAATGAATGATGACAAGGGCTCGAGTTCCAGACGATCGTATATTTCTTGAAGGTATGTGGTTGCGAAGAAGGTCTGAAGGAGTTTCTGTTGTGATGCAGTTATATGTAAATATGCAAATTTCATAGATGATCCTTCCTTTCTGGATGCAGGAAGTCGATTCAGCACAGGCTGTGATTCATTAGACCAGCGGCGAGCGCCACGAAGCGTATACAGAGTTTAAATTATAACACGGCTTTGGAGAACAATAGACCCAACTGTATCTCCCATCGAATGGCCAGTTAGATTCTCTCGCTGTTGAACAAAATTTTCCCTTGCGGGGGATGTGTTAAGAATCATCAGAATAAGATAGGTATTAATTGATGCCGTTGATTCTTACGCATTCCTCCTGATTCCATCGAAGATGCTTGAGAGACGGTGCTTCCAAAGAGACAGTAGCGAGGCATTGTCAATCCAACAATGCCAGACACTGCAGGTCCCGTATGTAGTCCTACGGAGCACCACACATGCGATAGTCAACATTACACATAATAATTATCACAACGCTTGATCTTCTTCACACTGATCAACATCGTCATCATTACTATGTGTTACATCTAATGAATCACGTGATTTGTTACACATCATCTACATACTCCTTTGCTATTTGCATCAATAAAAGGAGCTAAGTATGTAATTCTATACATATATATATATATATATGTATATACATATATAGCCCAGTTAGCTACATCGGTAAGCGCGACGGCTGCGGAAGTCTGTTGTTACGGACTCCACGGTTCAAGCCCCGGTGCTGGCGGACATATTCAGAGATTTAGATATCTAGACCTAAAGGTCGCAGGTTCAAACCCCACTTGAGCCGCTAAGTCACTACCTTGGACAAGTTGCTTACCCATAATTGTCTGTGAGGAAGGCAACGGGAAACCACCTCACTCATCTCAGTCCCCAGGTGGTGCAAGCCATAGAACCTGCCTTCGGGCAGAGAACTCATCATCATCAACTTCTAGGCATAATGCTTTGTTAGTTTGCAATTCTTTAATGTCCAGCATTACTACTTTTTCCGTTTACTGACCCCAGCTGGTGAGTTTTGCTCAGATTTCATGATATTTTAAGTTCATGCATAGCGCTTGCCAATTTCACATCCACAGTGCGAAGTCATCACCCAGTGCATGTAGTTTGTATGACTCTGATTCTGCTGCAGCTTTACCAATGCTTGTATAACAGTTTTACTTTTACTTGGCTGATGCGGTAGGTGCTATTGCGAAATTGGTTCAGTCATATTTAAATAAAATGGCCGAAAGAATTAATTAGTGGATCAGTGGAAGTGTACTTTGGAAGCAAATAATATTTATTACACTGATGTGAATCTTTTGTTGAATTATCTTGATTATGTATAGTTCGCCTCAATCGGAAAAGCCCTGAATCGCAAGAAAAACAAGTCAGGTTCGATGTTGGATCAGGATTTGGATGGATCTGGTTCCGGCGAATCCCTGTCCCAGGTCTCCACTCCTATCCTTCAACTTCCTCAGAGCACAAGCGTTCCATCCACTCCACTCAGAAGTTCCACTTCAGATGCCATGTTAGTGTAGTCATCACATATCTGCATGTTGTTGTTGTTCAACTTCTGTCGATTTGTGCTAATTCCATTTGCTTTGTTGACTATCGTTGTCTAGAATGTACTCGAGCTGCTTTCGTTGCTTGTGAACATTTTGCTGTTTTTCCTGTGGTTGCTACAGAGCAAATATTTTGCAATTATGAGTGAAGGTAGAGTCATTAAGACCGTAGGTTGGAGTTCAGGTGGTTTCTACATTCGGTTAGTGCTCGTATGTTGGATTGGCCTAAACTAGATGCAGATATAATTATATTGATATGTGATAGCATTTGATGACTAATAGTTATCAAGGTGTAATTAACGCCTTCCCTTTTGTTCACTTGGTCTCAAAAGAACTTAACAGCCTGAACAAAAGAAGTTCCAACAAAGCAACAAAAATTCCAACAGTGAAGGACCATGAACTACATGTAATGCATGGTTTTTGCCAACAGTTGTGTCTATTTAGATCTATTAATATATATATTGTCATTTAATGTGTGCTGGTGCGTTGTTTATAGACTTACAGATGGACACAAAAAGGACCCGCTGTCTGAATTGGAGAAGCAGTTGCATGAGAAAGAGATGAAACTGACGGATGTCCAGTTGGAGGCCTTGACTTCTGCACATCAGTTGGAACAGATGCGAAATAATATGACACGAATGAAGGTAACTATGCATTATATTCTTTATTGTAATTCTTAAAATAAACATGACATACATAACCAGTCACATCGGTGTAAACAGAGCAATACAAAGGCAAAAGCTCAAACAGGGTTAGGGAGCTGTTTCCATGGCGCATTTCTATATAATATATGCAAATTCATCTTCATCATCATCAGTTCCTTATGCTAGCCATTTGGCAGAGATGAGTACAAATAAATGATCTCCATTGTCCTCGGTCATGTCAGTCGCTCCTCTCGGTGATAGTTCAAGTGATATTATGTCATCTCTTGCATTGTCTATTATTCAGCATAGTCTTCGTCTCTGCCCCTGTTTCTTTTTCATTTGGGTCTTGCATGCGGTGCATTATGCAAATTAATTCTTCATAATGAATAGTAGATAATAAGTTTGATAATAAACACCATTTATATAATAATGAATGCTAGTAAATTGCTAGTTCTAACCAAAATCTCAGATGTAAGAATGATGCAACACCTTCTGAAGTCACTCCTAATGCTAATGTATTTTCATACAGCTTTAGTGCAGATAATATTATACGCTTGCTGGTGTTCTAGATGTTGTAAGCATGCTCCTATTCATATTTGCTGATGTGGTTGATTCATTCATTTTATAACATTGTGCCACTGAGGTCACCTTTGACAGCCAGGATTCAGCTTTAGACTTAGGAAAATCTGCACTGACATGAGACATTATTTAAGTCTGTTTTATGTTATTTATTATGTTTGTGATTTGGGATGATTTGTGCCATTTATTTTCAGAATGAAATCCTGTATCTGAAGGCCGACAATGACCGAATGCAGCACATGATGACGCATAAGGGTATCCAGACCCCTCCCTCATCTGGCTCATCTAGACAGAGGGACAGCCATCGAATCAGTCTCGAATGTCCGGCAAATCTTGGTGTGGCTTTATTTGCTCGTAGTCAGTAGCGTATTTATGGGGAATGAATCTATTACAACTTTTTCTGAAGGAGAAATTATGTGTTAACATTATTTCCTGGCCATACTGTACCTGTTTCACGTTATAATCTTTATTTATGGCTTTGTTTGCATAGATTTCTGTAGTTTCGTTTGACTGAATTCCCGATTTGATTCATATGGCTTTAATACATATTTCAATGCTTGAACATGTTAAAGATGTAATTAGCAAACAGTGAAATCATATTAATTTTATCAGTATGTCAGCTAAACAGATTTCTTACCTTGTATTTACAAATGTTTTTACAATTAGAACCATTACCAAACTGCATTTAGCATTACTAGATGTTGCTCTGCTGATGCTATTGATCTATAGAAATTCTGTTGGGAAATGACGGCAACAGAGAAGCGCCAAAGATAACACTTTCCGTCAATCTTAATCATCAAGCAAGTGACTGTTCACCTGGTCAAGAGGTATGAACGAAGAACGCTTTTGGCAACATCCTAAATATTTTGTTTTACATGAATATGTAATTAAAATTAAACTGCAGTGAAGTGAGAGGGATTGTCAGAATGTCAGTGGTAAGATTTGTGGTTATTTTGTTAATTATTATATGATGAAGATTTATGAAATGTAAGTTAACAAAACGAAATGCTTTGCAACTATTTAATTTCACCATTATTACTTCACGTACAATGACAGTAAAACAGGTGGAGGTTATGATCAAAATACATTTAGTGCTGCAAACAGTTTCAGGATCAAATCATTTTGAAAAAACATATTTTGACTCACAGACATAAGCACCTGGGCAGACAAACAGGCAGTCAGACAAAGAAACCGGTATTATGCAGAGTCTATTACTTTTCACTACACCTTTACATCTTTAAAGTATTAGCATTAAATGTCT
This sequence comes from Dendrobaena attemsi, assembly GCA_034693945.1. NCBI lineage: Eukaryota > Metazoa > Annelida > Clitellata > Crassiclitellata > Lumbricidae > Dendrobaena > Dendrobaena attemsi. The sequence continues at coordinate 12,121 of JAQFXW010001916.1, forward strand.
ATGTGGCATGGTGGTGTAGTGGGGGTAGTTGCCGCCTTGCATCTGAAGGGTTGCGAGTTTGATTCAGACCCAAGCCACTGTGTAGGGACCTTGACCTTCACTCATAATTGCTTTGGTGTGTAAAATCCGACCCATACCTGTGGGGGCTGTAGTCGAGACCACCTCTTAGTGGTTGTACACTTGAAAAGGCGGTATAGAAATAATAAATAAAAGAATATGGTTAGCACCGGGGTATTACAACATCTCAGTTGGACTTTCTGTTATTGTTATTTCTTGACAATACTACTAGTTAGTTACTCAGTGTATGAATAAGCTCAGGGCAGCCCAGTTAAGGAATGAATGTGTATAATTAATGATTATGAGTGTAAACTGCTATATGAAGTTATGAAATTTTGACTAGCTGAAGCCGCAGACTGTTCTAATTGGTCGATTAGCCATCAGTGAGAAAACGAACTGGGAAAACCTCAACCGAATTGTGTGCAGCAAATTCAAGGTTTGCTGTCTTTTTGTGTGTTTTATGCAGCATTGGTGCTGCTGTAGAAGTGTAATCGTATCGTAAACTCCAAGTGTCTAAACTTAGTGCTACTGTAAAACTAAGCAAAGGCACCAGCTTAGTCACCGGCACTGATTACGATTGGTTTTCCTTAGACTAAGTTAGATCTTGCCTCTGCAATCTACGTATCATTCCTGATGCAAATATATGCATGCAGAGTTCAGTGCCATTGTTAGAAGTCATGACTTGTAAAAATCTATAAGCTTTCCTGTGGCTGGACTAGAAAAAATCATTTTGATTCATAATGGGCAAGAGAAAAATCATGTTTTCTGTTGTTTGACTAGAGAACTACCCCGGTAACTTAGTGCACTGTTGCTGGACAAGAAAAGAACTTTCTATTTGTGGACAAGAGAAAAACTCGGAATTCATTTGGATAGACAAAAGAGCAAAACTGTATTTGAAATATTTTTGTAGCCTTAATTTTCCAATGTGAAATCCAACTGTGAGCAATATTCTGTATACTGGGATCTCCTTGTATGCAATTGTAGTGGTTTGGCGGTGCTATGGTCTTACAATATCTTTTGAGGCAGTCATTATAATTACTATAGACAGATAGATTGACGGAGAGCGAAAGTCTGATGACTTTTTTGATAAGTACTATTGTTATCATTTACATAAGTACTTGATTTAGAACATTAAACATGGTGAGAACTGGAAAGTTATAGAGAATATAATATCAAATCAACAAAAGAGAAATGTTGGCTTGTCATCATGTGCTTTAGTTTACCATTTAATTATTGAACATATCGACTTCTGATTTTTTAGGACTACTGCTTCAGTCTCGATCCAGACTCAGGTTTAGGATTATCTGTTGACAGTGTCAAAAGTTTCTCGATTGGAGATATGATGTGGTGCAAAGGTATGCATAGAAGCTACGAATAGAAGATAAATTTAGATAATAGCAGTAGCAATGAGGACAGTAAAACTTTATACTAATATTTTTGCAGCTTGTTGTTATTATTCGAGATTTCACTTATCATGTCAAGTGATTTATAGAAATTTATCAGATACATCTTAAATTTGTTGCACGAGATAGATGGAGAGGAAATAGAGATGGTAACAAGCTTTACGTTCCTGGGATAGGTAGTATTGAGAGAGGGAAAGTGTGATATGGATATAAATCAAAGGGTGGTGATAGGAAAAGCTGCAATGAATGGTTTGGAAAAATATGGAAGGACAAACATGTAAGCATAGACACGAAAAAAAGATTGGTGAGGGCCTTGATCATACCAACAGTAATTTATGGCAGTGAGACGTGGACAAT
>JAQFXW010001917.1:0-13936 GCA_034693945.1 Dendrobaena attemsi
CCCCTTCAAGAAGACTACTCAGAGGCGCTCCCAACTCCAGCGCGGCTAAACAGAACAGTCTTAAGATAAGAAAAAAATCCTGGCGAGATGGACCTTGGCAAGAGACGGAGTTAAAGAGGGAGTCCTATCCTTTCTATCCTGTCTCTGAAATACGATGATATCTAATTGTATTTCTTGTTTCTGCTTTATATTAGATTTTCTTCTAGCCATTTTGCTTGATATTTCTCTCTCCTTCTAGCTTTCGTGTATGCCGTGTGATGCATGGGTTTGGTCGTTTTTGACCCACCCACTCACCACCCTCCATTCAATTGGTTTAAGCACATTTTGACACTCACCATTAACACTCACTCACTAGGGACCATCGATTGACGCTTTGGCATCGATTCTGATATATTGGAGCTTGATAAATGCATTATGGTCACATGTTTGGCCGAAAAAAGGTGAGTTCTCCACGCCCCAACTTCCGAGATTCGGCTTTCTGTTTTGCTTCTGTTGCGGCAAGTCTTTTTACCTGGGTGGGTTGCAAGCCCACCGCAGAACCCTCCTCCTTTATCCTGGCTTGGGACAGGCACATACTACTCCAGAGAGCAGCATGTGGCATGTGTGAATAAATAAATGAAAATATATCCACATTAGTTCTTGAAGCCATGTAAGTCACTTACTCATCAGTGTAGGCCCTACCCAGTTTCATTTTAAATTTCATTTTACTTTTTGTAATATCGCTAAATTCAAAGCACTGATGATGCAATATTTGGTGTTTTATCCGAGTTCAACGATGAGACAAGAACGACTATCTACCCTTAAACCACTTTGAATTGAAAGCGAGTTTGATTGACGAATGTATTTGAGGATATGTGCGATGTTGCCAACGAAAATAGCTGTAAAGTTCCTAGGCACAGTGCCAACTGTGCTTTATATTGGATAAAATGGCCCTCATTTTACTTGTTGCAACATCCGGTTTGAATAGTCTTTCTTCTTTTTACCTGAAATCTTTTGAAGAGCATCGCTTATTCGTGGTCTAATGCTTTCCCTTGTGAACCGCTTTACATCACACGTTCGACATTCTGACGCAAGTGAATTCTTAAAGCACCAGAACAGAAATAACGATTTAGCAATGAGCTGCTTTTTGTTTCCATTTTCCAAATCGCTTTTTGTACACTCTCATCTAACACCAGAGAGTTGTTATTTAAAACAGTTTAGTTCGTCTTGCCCTTCTGTTCCAAAGGCTTTGCAGCATGATTACTAGTTTTGAGATTATATATGTTACCATCAGAGTAAGCCCAAGGAGCTGTTGTTGAACTCTAGCCACCAATTACTATCACAACTTTAATTTCATTGTAGTGGAAAATGGTATTTTTTACTAATTAATGTACTTTCTTTGGGATTGCTAAGTCTGTGACTCCTTTCAAGTGTGTTTTGTCCTATTAGTGGTTTTAGGTTAAAATTATTCACGTGTAGGTTTGGGAAATTTGCGGCCAGCCATACTTTACATACTTTACATTGAGTTACATTTGGGGTTGAGCGTTGACAGTCTTACCTTTTACTGATATTTTGGCTTATCTGTAACCCTTACCTATGTCTGATAATGTACATTACCTCGTTCTGATGTCTTAGTTTTGCTGATTCTTTACCTTATTGATACCTTGCCTCTAACTGATAAAATCTGATTTTTGATTGTACCTTACCTCTGACTAATAGCAGAAGTTTCTAACCTCTGACTGATGACACCTTCATCAATAAATATTCGTTTATTCACATTAAGTTGACAATAACGCAACTTATTACAGAAAAAAGGCAGACATGTATCACATTTACTACGAAATAGTAAAGGTTAGAAAGTTTTATCAATAAGCCATAAGCCTAGGCCTATATGTTGTAAAGAGTATATGACTTGAAAGAAAGCTAACTAGATTATTTAAAAATTGTATTATTAATCGATAAATGAAGGGTATCTTTAGAAATAATCATCATAATTTCTAAAATTACCAGTAGGCCTACATTATAACATTAATACACAAAACAGAGACAAAAACGAAGACACGACATCGACGAAAGCGTCTGACTGATATTTTGCCTTAAATCTGTATTACTGATATCAATCAATCTGGCGTCTAACCGTGACATCTTGCCCGACCCTAGTGATCCAAGATTATCATACCTCTGACTGCTAGCTTCCCATGAGAGGGACAAGATGCTTCAAGAGGCAAAGAAAATGAAGTCACACATACTTCATTCATACTCATGACTGCTTTTGTTCTAGCTTATAGGACTTGTGTAGATTATCTACATACGCAATTCTCGTGGTAAATCGATGTAACTGTCGATCAATCGATTTAGCATATTCACTAATGTATTCGCCAGGTAGCATTGAAAATTCGGATCTCTCCATACAAGATTTCACGGCTTACATACAGCCTCTGATTGCACTATGGGGGCTTTATTAATAATCATAATGATTTGATTTATTTCCAAATTTACATTTTAAGTTGCATTTTTGTGTAGAGCTAAAAATAGTCCGTAATTTTTGACGGGTTCTAGCTAGTACTGCCATAATTTATCAGAATTACCATAAATATTTAGCATAATTATCAGCTAGCTGTAACGGAAGTCGTGTGGAAGGGTGAACCTGAAAGTGAGGAGATTCGTAGATCTTTGTTGTCCTTTTAGCTTCCTTCAAATTGTCATGCTGCCATTCGTGCTGACTACTGTCTAAATCTAGCAGTATAGCATCCTTCAGTCAAGTCAAGTCAAGCATCTTTTATTGTAACCCAGAGCAATAATGAAGACAAACAAAAATTGAAAATTGTACCACAGGTTACAACGAGAGGACCCAAAAGGGATCGAAATCCCGCTCGCTATTAGGTACACACTGAAAAAAAGAAATGAAATCCTTCTGCCAGAATAATCACTTACAGTCCTACTCTTGTTTGCTGGCTAATTTTTAGCTCTTAAATCGAATAAATACAGCGTAAATGAAGAGTCAACTTAGTCAAGTGACCGCAGAGCTTTATTACTCGCTCTTATGACTACAAGCATGTAACTAGCATTGGGCTGGGATGGGCTCAAGTTCAAGCCCCCCCCCAAACGGATGTCAAGTTTGTATTGAAGGACACTGCATACGCAAAAGTCACAATTTACGCACCAGTCACAATTTACGTTTCAGCAGTCTTAGGCCCCCCCCCAAAAAAAAAATTTCTAGTTGTGCCACTGTATGTGCTGCTTGGAATATTCTGCAATTCAGCAGAAGAAGAAAATATTTTTAAGATATACTGTAGAACTTTTAGACTTACAGGTCAATTTATCTGTCCAGTTAAAATTTGATTTTGTTTTCACCAATTCTGTAGGCCTATCTTGAAATTGAACAGTTTACTGAATGCAGTTGTGTAGTTGAAGTAGTAGCTTACTAAATGGCTAAAATAGTAACCTACTAGATGGATTGATGTGCTAGAACATGTATTGAATCTACTCAAGGCTGCTATCTTCTGAAAATAATTAGTACAGTATTTTACTGAATACAATAGAGTGGGTTTCAATGTGGAACTATATTCTGATTGATAAACTTTTCAGAGTAGTTTATATTCAGCCTGCATGTTGACTCAATTTACTTTTCCACGTCGCTGCTCTGTTTCTAAAGTGAAAACCTATGTCTTGAAGCAAATGGGTACTATTAGTAATATCTGTACTTAATTAATTATTTTAATTTGTATGCCCAATTGGAAATGGGTGGGAACATATATGGTATTATTGTAGTTTACTTCTTACGTGCATGCTGTGGTACGCGTAGCTTTTATCTGCGGGACTTTTTCAAGGAGCTGGTGATAGGGGCTTATAAAAATAGAACGTATTTAGTATTTAGGACTAATTATAATATTTATACTTTTTCTCAATGCAGGTTTCTCTCTTGTTTGATTGAGTTTTGTTTGCCTTTAAGTCATCACAGGTTCTGTGGCTACTAGTTAGCTAACTCACTTTCTTAGCTTTGAAGTCATTTCGAAGTATTAATTAATAAATCCTCCTTTTAGCGTGTAGAATAAGAATAGCCTGGTATGATTAGCATGCTGGTGCAATTCTCGTGTTCAATAATTTGTCCTCCTCTGGATTGGCCTCTTGACCCTGCGCTTTCCACACCCTACAGTGAAATCCCAGACACTCAATTGTGACGAGCTATTCCAATCTAGGTATGTTCTTATAGATTTATGCCATTTTCTGTTTGCTAGCATATCTGTTAATTTCTGTATACTTTAATCTTTATTCACAATTAAAATAATGGCTAGTAGAAAGAATCGTATTGAGAATGGGGTCCGTGCGTTTCTGTTAAGACCAAATCCACATTGGATTTGTAATGAAACTGGTAGCTCCTTCTGGGAGGCACCATAGCCATGAGTACAAGGTCTACTGTAGGATAGTTACTGTTGAAGAACCTTGATCAAGTTCTTTGCTCACAAATGCTCAGCCACCACCCGTACTCGTTTAAGAATGTATGCATGGACTTTTTTGTCATTGCATCATACGATAAGCTGCCTTCTCGACAAATCCACCCCCCCCCCCCAATGGCCTACCTGGCTCTTTAGTAATTGCATTTGATCTTACGGTAGTGCTGACAATAAGGCGTTTTATCTCTGATGTGGATTTAGGTGATGCTAAGGAACCAATTATTGTGCTATGGAGTTTGGAAGGGCTGTGAACATAACATTTCCCTAATTATTAATTCATTGTGATATTTCAGGTGCTATAGTGTAGCTCTGTTATTTATGTGTCTTGCTTGATGTAGCTCCCTCTGCTAGAATCACTGCGGCGTGTCAATGATGTCATCGTACTGTCTTGTTTCATGTGTTCCCATTATAAAACAGTGTTGTTTCTGTGTACAACTTCCTGCTGGTGATACTCTTTGCATTGTCGGTGCATTACAATAAGTCTGTTATGCTCTGACAATCTCAATCTTACCCTCTGAATTTTAACGAGTTCTGTTTTAGCAATTTATGGTTATTAAAATAACTGTCAATCATTAGGTTTTTCTGCTGTGAACGATTGGCGATTCTTCTAATTCACTTTGGATTTTTCAGAATCAGCTGCAAGTTTTTTAGGTGACGAAAGCTTATCCAAGCCAAGAGAACAGTTTTGAAATCGCTATTGTTATATACTGTTTATTGTCTTAGTGTGCCATACACAGATAAGCTGTTCTTAATAGTAGACTAGATTGCCAAGGTCTTTCTCCAATCTGAACCAGTTCTTCTGTCAGTGGTTTATTAGTATTAATTCATAATCTCTCTGATATTTAGCGGAACTATAGTTTTGTCTTTTAACTGCAAAGTTATTAAACTGCAAGTTATTAAACGGTGTATCAGACTGTCAGCTAGCTACCTTTGATATAGATAGAACTTAGTTTAAGGTAATTTAATTTAACTTAATCAATTTAGAACTTATGTCAGTTCAGTTTACTTGCTTGTAAATTACTTATTATTGTGGTTCAAATCTGTAATGCAGCTGGGTGTCGTTTATCTAATAGTTAGCCTGTAGACCTTTCTCAATTTATTTTTAATATGTCTGTTATTAAGAGATTTGTAAGCTAATCTAGTTAAACCATTACACCGCTATCAAAATTAATTTTGGCGTATTATGAAGTAAATATTTGTTGGATTGACGGTAATTTTAGTTTTGTAAATGTTCCGATGTCCTGTGAACTTTGCGTAATGTTGTAGAAATCTTGGGAGTCTGTTCATATTTATGTGTTTTGAAATATCTTGTTAATATTATTTTATCTTTGCTTCGTGTATGTTATTGATGGCGTACTACAGGCCATGGTTGGCATTACAAAAGTCTTGAATTTCTCTCGTTTTGAAGCCTTTTTAATTATCAATTTTCTATTATTTATATTTAATTAAATGTTGCTTTCTTATTTTTGCGTTCTTTTTATTACTTTCTACTACGTCTTGTTTTTCTGAGTATCTATCTACTCCGACTCCTAGCTCTTTCATCATGTCTCCTACATTTCCTGCTGAAATTCTCTCTCTTAGTAATACTATTTAATTTTCCCAATGTTCTGGGCCTGATAATCTTGATCCAAATATTCTAAATAAAAACCTGGCAGCTATAATTACCCCTTTGACCCACAAGTGTTGATTGATTCTCGAGAAATCTTGAAAGTCATTTTAAAGTCATGAATTCTCGTGTAAATTACTTATTATTTATTTCTTATTACTTTCTTGTTTTGAATCATTTTTATTATTATTTTTTCGTTATTCTTTGTTTCTTAATAGTAAGTTCTTTCTGTATTTGTTGAACGCTTTTGTAGCAAATTTCTGCATCATCTAGAAGTTATCCCTTCTACTTGCCGAGTAGTTTCTCTGAAGAGGTGCTATGCAAACAGACTTATGAATTGAAACGTATCAATGATAATTATAAATTGTTAGACACCCTTGTAATGGCAGGGCTGTGTTACATCATCATATAAATTGTCGTCATTATTATTATTACAACATTACTTCGTTCTCGTTATTTTTATTTCTCATTATTGCTTTGTCTTATGAATTGAAACTTAAGAATGATAATTATAAATTGTTAGGCACCCTTGAAATTGCAGGGCTGTGTTACATCATCATATAAATTGTCGGTATTATTATTACAACATTACTTCGTTCCCGTTTCTTTTATTTCTCGTTATTGCTTTCCTATTACTTCCTCTCTTAGTTGAAAGTGTTGAAAAAAAGTGACAGTATCACGTGTTTATATATAAAAGTCTTGTGAGCCTTTCAGTTTCTGTGTCATTTTAAAGACGTTGCCCTGCTGCATGCCTTTATACCATTTGATTCGTTTCTTGAGTATGCTGGACAATGCTAGTGCTGCGAGCGTCATTTCAGGTCTGTTATGAAGTGCGCATAACTGAGCACCTCGAGGTAGACTTCGGAGAGGATCACCAGGAGACTGACCCGCACATCGTCCGCCTCGGATGGTCCAAGGACTACACGTCGTTCCAGCTAGGTACAATTTCCAATGCCACTCTCTCTCTCGTCCCTCTTGACTCAAATGCCCTCTTTGACTTTCACTGGAAACTTAGAATAAGATGCTGCTTTAAATTTAGACAGTGTGCAATCATTTGAAATGTTCCCTTAACTTAATATTGAAATTATTCCTTTATTTTAGAATTAAAATGTTCCCTATCATTTATGGATTAAATGTTCTTTTGATTTGGATGCAAGTCTAATATAATAATAAAGGTTAAGTTCAGATAATTATAATTTTATTTGAAAGTAATTAATTCCTGTCCGAATAAAACTCATCCTAGTTGACTGGATTGTCAATAAAGCAGTGTGTAGTGCTATGTGCTTCTTCAAGTTCTTCATTCTTCCTGTCCTGTTTTTTTTTATTTTAAATTAATTTTTTATCATATTAATATCAGTGATAAAAGCTATAAACTTTACCCTGACTAACTAGATGGTAGATAGTGATGCCCATTTTCTTCTTCTGCTCCTAATCTGTCTCTCTTATCGCTGATTAGCTGATAATAAAAATTGTAATAACAAACTATACTAAAGAAATCAATTTTTGTTGGAAAGGTTTCGAGTTTTAGTACACATTATTCTAAATACGAAGTGACTAGAGGACCGCCTGGTGGCCTTGAAATCTCAAAAATTAAATAGCCGCTAGTCACTTGACACGGCCACGTGATTCAAGAGCGCAAGCCATTTCCATATCTGATAATGGCGGCCGTAAAAAGTTGTGTGGATCGTTTAGGGTTAGATTAGGCGCTGTGAGGGTCGGTAAGGGTCAGGTCACCCGTCTAGAGGGTTGGTTAGGGTCAGTGTTAGGGTTAGTGTCATCAGTAGCAATTTCTACTAGATCTTCCATCCTGCTAGCGGCCTCTTAGTATTTGAAATTTGAAGGCCGTCAGTCAATCACGTGACTAGCGGCTCCGTAGTTTTTGAGATTTCAAGGCCGCCAGCCTTTGGAATAATATGGTATCATTAGCCTATAACCTATAGAGCTCTGCGACGTCTGCGTAGATATGAAGGCATTTACAGAGATTGTTAATCTGAATAGCCAGGGTACTTGTTAATGTGATGGTTAGTGGGTTATTCTGCCAATCGGTGGGTGAAGAATTTCAAATCCCCACCAGGAATATGTGCGATTTATAGTTTCCTGTTTCACCTACACCTCTCTGCTATGCTTAGTCACTGTGGGCAGGTAGTTGAAATGACAAATGCGAAAATTGACCTGGAGAAATGAAATCGCCCGATATATTTATGCGATAAGCATAGACAGAATAGTCAGGTGTAATGAAGGTCCATCCTTCTGGAACAATCTGCTACCGAACATAAAACTATTACAGGTCTTTCTCATAAGTCCTAGTAACAATGTCGATTTGCCTTAATTTTGATCTCTTGGTCACGAACTTCTACTGCGCAGTGTCGCTCTTTTTCCATTGCTGGCCCTGCATTTTGGAATGGGCTTCCACTTGCTTTGCATTTATTACCTAAAGACTCTTCTAGTTCCTTTCATTCTTCTCTTAAGACAGTGCTCTTTCGCCGGGACTGGTTTAGGAGTGCCTCTGAGTAGTGTTCTTGAAGGGGCTCTGTATTTATGTGTGAATAATTAAATGAATAAATGAAACAATAGGAAAGGAATTTCTGAAGTCAGCGATAGTTAATCATCCATTCGCTAGATGGCCTTTCTGTTATTACCTTTCTGTTCGCCAGATGGTGTACGACCGGCGTTCAAGGCTCTACTCACCAAAGCCAGAGATGGGGAAGTGTCAGCAATGTGACGAGGCTATGACCCAACTGCAGATGTCCTGTAGCAGAGCTCCTCCCTCTGCCCCTCTGACGTCAGCTGACTTCGCGAGGTACCCACAGACGCACCACCGCCCCATCTACACACCAATCGACTACAATCAAGTCATGATGAGTAAGTACTGGCGATTAATATGCATTAATATGTCAACTTGTTTGTTTGTCTGCCTGTCGTTTCCTGTCTGTGTCTGTCTGTCTGTCTGTGTCTATGTTTGCCGATGTCTCTATGCCCTCTTTATCCTTCTGTATGCCTGTCTAATTATCTGTCTCTCTGTCTGTCTGTTTGTCTCTCTGTCTGTCCGTCGATCTATGTCTCTCTGTCTCCCTTGTTCTTCTATGTCTTTGTCTCTCTGTCTCTGTCTCTCTCTTCCTCTCTCTGTCTCTGTCTCTGCATCCATTTCTCTGTCTGTCTCTTTTTTACTCTCTAGCAATTGCAAAATATCAAGAAACATCATGATAAAAGTATTATCCCAGTTCTCAGTGTCAAGTTAGACCTAGGTTTTTTTAGAAACTAACCATGATTACTAAAGTAATTATTTAGTCAATAAAAATCACTGTTAAATTTATAGTTTGTAGTTAATAGATAAACAGATGTTCAACAAATCAATAAAAATAAGGAAATTAAATGTAAAATAAGAAATTCTAAGTTAGTCTAAGTCGTGTGAGGCGTTGTGGCGCAGTGGGATAGTCGCCGCCTTGCGCCTGAAGCGTTGCTGGCTCGATTCACACCTAAGCAAAGTAGGAACTTTGAGCAAGTTCTTCGCTCTCAATTGCTCGATGCGATTCAGCGTTTAAATTCCTACACACCTCCGGACTGTATTGGGATCACCTCTTTGTTGTGGTAGACTTGATAGGGCGATGTAGAAATGTGTGAATAAATACAGAAATAAAATAATAATTTTAAGACATTGAGACCTGAAACTTTAAGACTTAAGGGTTTCAAAAGGCCAGAATGCTTAAACGGTAAACACCTTTTGATCAGATTTATCCATAATTATAAGTACTATACGATATATACGATATATACGATGCTAAAGTTTTCACTATTAAGGACCGTCTCGTAAAATAACAATAATCAACACAGTTACAAAATTCGCTTAATCGTCGGTTCAACGGTGTCTGGATATAACGGTCTCTGGGCACTCGATCACTTTATCGCGAACGCCCATATTAAATATCATTGGGCAAGCGCAACTGAAATTGAATTCATAGGTAGCGCTATAGTCTATAATTATATTCGCATTAAAATAGCCCATAATTCTTTTTACGGGATATAATTAGTATGATAACAGTATTTTACGATAATAAAGTTATTCCATAACGCTACAACAAATTACAAATATTTCATACATTGGCTCACAACTGATATGCTTCATGCAGGCTGTTAATCAAATCCTAGCAAAACCAGAGTAAACGACTATAGTGCTCATTGATAAATAGTGGTAGTTTCTTTCCAAAGGCAATTTCTTTTAAAACAAGAGATCGTAGCATTGCCCTCCTCGATAATCCATACATTAGACTGGCAACGTCGAGATAGAGCAAGACTGAAGTGAAAGATGAGTGAAGCTGGTAGATTTCGTTTCCCGCAGCTATCAATACACTGAACTCTTTATACACCTTGAAAATATGGTTATCTCAGGGTATATTTAGCTAGCACTGAGTTATTTAAAACACTCACAACGTAGCCACACGGGCTAATTTAAATACTGATTAATTTCATTTGTGTTTCAAGGTGACGCTGGACCCGTCCTTCCGCTTGCCAGTCCCGACTGGACGACCTCCTCGTCCCCCCACCAGCGCAAGCCTAGCTTCTCGCAGTGGCTGAACTCGGAAAGCTTTCACCTGCGCCAGAAGGGTCAGTCCTACAACATCGCCGACTACGGTACCCTGACCCGCGCCAACGGTCACGCCCGTACTACGGCAAATGGTGACATCGGGCCCGGGGTGGCGGCCCTTCTCGACCCCCAGCGTAGCGGCGTCATGGTGACCAGCCTGGACGGTACTATAAGAGCGCCGCCCGTCGTCACCGGCCCAAGACCGCTAGGCCTGATGGGAAGGCATCACGTGGTCCCGCCGTGTCACGTGACTACCTCTGCGGCCCAGGTGATGGCCAATGAGGCGGCGGAAGGAAGGAATCACGTGATGTCGAACGCCAACTCACACCCTCTGGCGTAGGAGAGAGGAATTAGCGATGACGCAATCGGTGTAAAGACTTATGATGTTAACTTACGTGCCAAGATGTGTATTATATTATAACTAGCCGTAACCCGTAAATAATTACTGGCAAATACTTACTTACTTACTTACTCAAAATGCGACCTAAATATAAAAGATACTTACTCTATCCCGTGCAACTTACCGTGTCCCATGCAACTGGCTTCTTTCTTTCTTGCGATAAATATAGCTTCGGGCAGGCGTGATCGAGCGACGTCGCAGCTATTTTTAGAGCGTTAGCGCGGACAGACACACACCGCATCACCGCATCATCGAAAGATCGAGAATTATTGTTTAGAATAGGGTGCGATTCTCAATAAGAATAATAATAGTAATATCATTATGACGACACGTTAGATATCATTTTATAAAGTATCTTAACCTATAATTCCCGTCGTAACAATAACGATGTCTGGCGGAACTCTCTATTAATAGCTCGGATTACTATCAATTTATTCGCTAGATTCGCTAGTATTGCATTTTGCTGAATTTTATTCACTAGGGGCGCTGCGCTTTCGAAATTAACAGTCAAGTTATTCTCTTATGTGCAAGTTAATAATTCATGCTAAAATTCACACATCTGAAATCAAGTCATTTTTGACGGGTTACAGCCAGTCTGAAGCACGATAATTATTAACGTAGGCCCTATTTGAATACTTCGCTCTGCCCAAATCTGGTCATTTGCAATTGTTGGTAGGCCTACTGCACTTTGGAACGACCACATTGCTTCAATGTCAAGTCTATTGTCTTTCTTTAAGGCGTTGCATGTTTTGGGAGTGCCTCTGACTAGTTTACTCGAACAGGCGCTATATAAATCAGGAGTACAGGTATTTACAATGGATATACGAATTGTACATAGTTAGGGACAATAATCGCTACATACCAAAGTCAGTAGTATAAGATCTCTTTGTATGTGTTTGTACATATAATAATATATAATGTTGCTTATACACAGAAGTGTATTATTATAATATTCACATGTATATAGCACAAAGCTTTAAACGGTGCATTGCGCTATTGGTTATTTTGAATGTGATTCGTAAGATAAGGGTGTCGTCAAAACGTCGTTCAATATTAGTGTAAATATTCATAGGTATGTCCTAATTGATAGACGATTCTAGAATAGTCCACTGGCCTAAGAACGTTTAGGCCTATACAAATTTTATGTTATTTATAAAGAACAGACACAGGGCTTTTTGTTTTCGTTTGGCCTATGAAATTACTTTTGGAACATGTTAGGCCCACTCAATTGTTAGGCCTATATTGTTGTTCTTAACTCAACAATTGTACATTAAGAGTAAGTAAGCCATTGTTCTTAAGCGTATGAGATGATTTAAATCTAAATTGTTGTTCTTAGACCTATGCATGTATCCGTGTTGGCCTAAGTTGGCTTGTGTACAGTAATTGTTCTAGATCTGATTGATAATTAATTAGCCAATGTAATTTGATTGTTTTAGGACTAAGCTGCTGTTCTTAGGCCTGTTCAAAACCTCGTTTACAGTATTAAACAATTTGTTGCTTGTTGCGAGCGGTCTTGTGTTTTCTTTTCTAATCAGTAGCCTGCTACAAAGGTAAGGCTATAGATGAAAAATTTTAAGTTTTTTTTCGATCTCGAAATAATAAAAATTTGGGTCAAAACATGTTTGACTCACTATGCGCATTCTGAAAAGCATAGCTATACAGCGAGTAGGTCTACAGTGACCAGTGCATTGTGGATGAGAACAATGAGATGATGAGACGGCAAGGAAGACGACTGGCCATCTGCCTTCATATGCCGATACTATGAAAGCGAAGTTGCTCATATACTTATTGCCAGGGGCGTAACTTTGGTCTGAAAAGTGGGGGGTACAAATTTATTTTCCAAGATTACTTTGGTCTATAAAGTGGGGGGCGGGGGGTACAGTGTATTCTCCAAATTTACTTTTGTATACAAAGTTGGGTATAATAAAATTGCTTCTTTTGTGGCATATTCTACATCAGAAAGGTAAAAAAAAATACAATTAAACAATATAGAATGACGTATTGTTATCTCTTGCTTGATAAGGTGGGTGGTACATGTAGCCCCACAAATTACGCCTAGACTTGTTGCTCATATGTTTGCTTCAGAGCTAGCTTAACTTCCGAGTTCTTACGTTGCTAAGTAAATGCCTATAGGAATAGAGGACTATTAAAATAGCATAGTTTCAGTTTAATTAACCACACTATAGCCGTGTGATTGTAATTATCAGTATAGGCGTCTCCCTCCTCATTTGCTTGCGCTTGAGACTGGCAATGACCAATCGTTTTTGTTAATTGACTAGGCCTACTTAGTCAATAATTGATACTCTACTAAGAAACATTGTTTACCATCACAATATTGGACGATTCTGTTAGCGACCATAGACCATAGTCTGTTCATCGCAGAACTTATAATATCATGTGAGAAAACGCGTTTCAGCGGTGTTTAAATCGTGCTCGTGATCTCAAAATTTCCACAGCGCAACTCAATGGCCAAGCGCAGAGCACCAGGCAGTTCCAAAGCGCGAAGTCGAATACGAAGGGTTGTCCCGAGGCAAGTTCTTTGGTGGCCAAGGGTCGAGATTTCGGAAGGTCAGAGGAGACAGAGGAGGCAGAACAGCAGTTAGGGTAGGTTACCATACATCTAGTTCAGTGGTTCTTAACCGGTGTTCGACCGAACCCCTGGGGTTCGGTGAGCCGCCTCCAGGGGTTCGGCAGAGGTCCTTTAAAATATTATACATATTGAGGGTCAGCGAATTTAAGTAAAAAAATCATTTATTTTATTTGTATAGTTCGACTTTCATGTAATACTAGTAAACGGTTAGTAGTTCATTGTATTGAATGTGTTGAGTAGTGTAACAGATTTTGATAAAAGAAATTACGTATTTTGTACCCATAAGGCCTACTGAAAAAAATATTGTTCAAACTTAATTGATGGG
>JAQFXW010001918.1:0-13932 GCA_034693945.1 Dendrobaena attemsi
GAGCAGCTGTTAAGGCGGGTGTCGTTTAGGACGAGGGTTTGGAGGGGGAGAGTCAGAGGAATCAGGGTATGACAGCCGATGCTTCAGTTTAGAATTGAAAGCCCTAGGGGTGACAGAATAGGAGAGACTGAATCAGGAGAAGTTGGGTGCTTGAGAGGGATGAGAGAGGATCTGAAAATTTGCGGAGGTCAGGAGGAAGGTTATTCCAGAGACCAGAGGCGTAGCCAGAAACTGATTTCGAGGGGGAGGTAGAAACTTTTGCTCTGCAAGTCGCCAAAAATGTTGATGACCTTTTTTTAGTCATTCACTACAATTTCGCAGATTTTGGGTCTATTTCTCGGAGTTTTCTCCAACCCTAAACAATTTTTACTCAACATTTCGGGGTTTACCTAAAAAATCAAAAAATACATGGACACAACTCATTTCCGGGGGTTTAAACCCGTAACACCCCCACCCCCAAATACGTCCCTGCCAGAGACGAGGTGCAGCAGGGGAAATGGCTCGGTTGGAGAATTTGAGATGGCTATAGTCACAGGTGGGCGAGAGAATGAGTGAGAGAGGAGGAAGATCGAGTGGAGCGAACTGAGTGAATGGTGAAGAGGTCACGAAGATATTTGGGCTGGGAATATTGTAAAGAGTTGTCATTGACTACTCTCTTGACGTTACGCAGCGCTCGTGAATTAGCTGGTGCCCAGCGCTTAGCTTGACAGAGCGCTTTAGAAGTAGGCATGTCGAGTTTACGATTACGACAGACGGTTAAGGCGGGTGATGCTTACAGTTTAGATGACGAGGGAGGTGTTTTATTTTGCCCTATCCATTAGCCTAATGCTCATAATAAATATATTAGAATATTATGTTAACTTTAAAATGAACAATTTAAAGAAGATAATTAACAAACGAAAAAGTAATAAAAAAAATTGAGTTTCTCCTTTCTTTTCTGTTCTTTTCAAACCAAACACTGAAGAAAGAAGTTAGCAAACCTAAAACGATGACCTGGGAAAAATTAGGCCTAGCCTAAGTAGTCTAGGCCTATAGATGAGTAATCAGAATGAAACGGCTAAGTTGTGTGGGACACGTAATGCGAACGGATAAAGAAAAGAGAGCAAATCAAGTGATGAAATGGGCTCCAGCGGGAAGGCATGGAAGTGGAAGACCAAGGAAGAACTGGATGGAGACGATCCGAACAGATTTACAATGCCTGGAGATGACGTGGGAGGATGCTACCAAGAAGGTGATGGACAGGGTGGAATGGAGGTGCTCGATGTGCAGTTCTTCACGGGAAGGACTAAGGTCTAAGGTAAGGTGTGTGCAACAACTGCATGCCCCAATTATGGACAGAGGCGAGACAAACAAGTAGTTATGGCTGCTATAATTAGGCCTATAGGCCTATTAGGCTAATTTTAAGCTATCTATTTTTTGGTCTGACAAAGTTGCCAGTGTGGCCCTGAAAACGAATGATTGGACCTTGCAGTTATAAATACTCGATGAAAATGTATATTTTATTTTAAATTTATATTTTCGCCGACTTCGCACACTCGTGTGTGAAAAGGTGAATAATTATCGCACTTGATGCCAGTTATATATACCTGCAGGCTATCGATGCCATTTATCAGCGACTATTAGGCCTATGGTAAATAGTTGTCTAATCAGACATGGTAGCGGAACAGAGTCTGTTCACGCGTAAAATAAAATGTTAACTATAGGCTACAGCCACGACCAGGTAGATATAATGGCATGTCGAGTTGAAAATAGTGATTTGCCTAGAAATTAGTTGGATGACTAACATTCACTGGGACCTGTAGTTGTTCTATTCGTGAGGTTTAGTGAATGTATGGGACAGAGGGACAAAGATGCGGGGGTGGATGAACTTTGATTGTTCTAGTGTTAGCTGTCACTGGACTCATGCCACGCAGACTGCGAGTAGTTGGCCACGCTAGACAATGGACATCAGGAGAATTTTCATTACAATCTTAGTACGTGAAGAACTTATCTGCTGCAGTGGATCACAAGGTTTTATTATCCTATTTGCCACAGATACGAACATTTTCAACCGGCAAGAAGGGTTCTGTTTATATAGCAACGGTGGTGACTGATATTTACCTGTCACTGCTTACGTTCATCTTGATGCAAACATTATCTTGAAAGATCTGCCGCCTATCAGTCAGAGAAAGTAACGAGAGCAGATCACAGACACTCTGCCAACATAGAAGACTTCCAAGAACCGCATTTCCCTTAATTATCTATATCGCAATCTCGTCGTTATATCACGTGACTCCCGCTCTTCCATGCATCTGCAGTCATTGCAGTGTCTGGTGTTGACAGAACACGAGCAAATGTCCTGCGTGATTCTGAATAGGTTTCGACTAATTCATTGCATCGAACTGCATACGACAATCGTCTGCACACGTGATACGTGCACACACATACACAGACTGGCACGAAGATGGAGAGACAAAGAGGCTGTTATAGGCCGAAAAACTGGGGTACAAACATAATTTTAAATATACCTTCTGAAAAATTAAGCACACAGAAAACATAGAGATGTATTCATGCTATAACACATACATGCGGACATACAAGCAGACAGACAAATGATAAGATAAAGTAAAACTGACAGACACTATAAATAGAAGACAGACAGATATACAGGAAACGGGAAGAGAAAATAATATTGTTACGAAATAGCCTACTTCATTCAGTCAGACGATCGGTTATCAAGCTCATGACAAAATAGACACAGATAGAAACAGCAGCGGATCTAGAAAGTCAGTAAGGGGGGGGCCCAAAAATTTCGAAACTCATCTTCCCCAAAATCTGATGATTTTTGTCATCAATCACACATTTTCTTATTCCCTTGCTAAAGAATACATTATGAGTAAATTGGGTGTAAGTTAGAGTTTGGTTAAGAATTGTAAAGAGGACATTGGCGCGCGGGCGCGAAATTTTTTTGACCTTTTTAAATGCAATATCAGGTGACACACGGTATTTGGACGCCGCGTTAATTTTTTTGAAGTCCAATCACAAATTATGGGCGACGCCCATAATTTGTGAATGCGTAAGCTTTTATTTAAAAACAAGCGACTATCTTTGCTCTAAACAAACGTCAGCACCGTGCGCACTGCGCATACACTATTTATGTAGCGCAGTAGATTACTAGAAAATGTTGTCTACAATCTAACAAACAATTTTATATAAAATAAATAAACAGGCTACTTGCTTAAGTTGTTTCCTTACTGAGGATTTCATTTAAATTTATTATTAATTTTAAATGGGTTAGTGTTGAAATTAGGGTTAGGGTTACGGAATGAATTAGGGTTAGGGTCATGTCTAAGGGGGGGCCCGGGCCCCCCTCTAGATCCGCCACTGGATAGAAAGTTAGAAACTCAGACAGAGAGACAGATCGAGAGCCGAATGAAAGAGAATACAATCAGGCAGAGATTGAAGGACAAACGAAGGTAATCGTGCAATAGATCGGTTCATATCTTGGTGTAAATTTGATTGGCAGCAGTGAATGAAGAAGACATAGAGACGAGTGCTGAAGCCCAACAGAGCTTGTATATAGTATGTATCATCAATGGAACATAGTCTCAATGAATTAGAAGACATAATTATAGAGACGAGTGCTGAAGCCCAACAGAGCCATACATGGTGTATCATCAATGGAACATAGTCTCAATGAAGTCTGATTACAAATCATAAGAGATGCATATGAAGCCATAGTTGCGTCTTCTGTCAATCGTGGGTTGTCTGTTGAGAATGATACGCAAGCGATGAGACAATGCACCCGGTGACCTTCAGGTTCAGTTCTCACCAAACGATCAACAGATTCTGAGGATTTGGTTTAAATGGTATACACAGCATTTACCAGAGAATGGTTGTTGTTGGTGGCTTCCAGTGTTTAACGACAGCTTATGGGTGGAATGCTTGATTAGCTTACCATGGACTGTCAGTCGTGGAGTCCGGGGTTAAAATCCCTACCAGGACACAAATTGGTTTGAGAGTTCTGCTCAATCTATACACGGCAGCACTCCCCCCATCCAACTCAGCGATGATGAGTACACTGACCGCACACTATGAAGATGAGACATTGAGAGAGAGGATTGGCCATCTGCCCTCATATGCCGAGGCTAAGAATCTGATGTCGCTAACACTCGGTTGCCTTCGGTTGCTTAAATAAGCGGTTGCTTAAATAAGCGACTTCTTAAATAAGCTTAAATAACTTAAATAAGCGACTTCTTTTCTTCCATGACTAAGATTTTCTCCGCATACTACAGCCTTTTGTCGTCTTCTTGTACTATAAGCAGACATTAATCAGTGAACTGACGTTCACTACCCAATCATAATATGCCTTCGACTACCCAGACAAGTATTACACTGTCCTTATCCTGTGTAAGCGACTGCAAGCAACGTCTATTCAACTCTTCTTTCTCTTCCTTCTCTGCGTCCTACTTCTCCTGATCCTTCTCGTCTTGAACCATCTCGCCTTTCTACCCGCCGTCTTGTTAACCCTATTCTTAATTTCTTTAATTGATGGCACTGCGTATACGTGCGCGTGGAATTGCGTCTGTGTCAAAACGATTCTCAGTGATGATTCGATTTGTCAATTAAATTCATCGTCTCAACGGTCGATCTTCGTCCTCCCTCTTAAAACCGCTTAACGACGTCATCCGCTTCGAGGCAGGTCAAACAAACTGATGCTGCTGATGCTGCTTCAGAAGTCAATCCTATTAAGTTTCCCAAACTCCTCGAGTAAGTGACGGACGCATTGGGCGCCGTAAGGTTTCTGCATCGACGGTCAGCACTCAGTTTGGACGTTGTGACGCTTAATTACGTCCGCTGAAGCACGTGACATTTGATCGTGTCACCTCTTACGGATATGAAACTATATGGCCTGATCCGTGCTGTGAACCATTCAATTTTGCAGTGGAATTACGATACTTAACCGTAGTATGGCTTCATCGATCGTCTTCAGTCCATACTGCATAGCATCGCACACTACTCGTGGGTGAACATTATACGTAGGTATAAGCCAACTAATCGCATAATGGACGTCGCACGTGTATGACTTATGCCATGGAGCCTTGACTTGGACGCACTGACTCCCGACAGATTTGTGCTGACAATGACAGGACAAATACGAAATGTTTTTCTTCTTCTTGTGCTGTGAGCCTCTGTGATAATCGAGCGTTGAATGATCCCTCTAACGATCAACAGACTCAACAGACGAAGGATAGACGCACACGATGTGGCTGAGACGGATGAAACAGGTAAGCTGAAGCCTACGCCTACATTGAATCCTATATCAAGCTTAACTAAGCGCTTCATTTGCCAACTATCATAGCTGTCTTATAAAGAGTTAAAGACTATAGAACTCTTCCAGTTGGTTCTTACACTGATAGGCCTACTTACCTCTCTTTCTTTCTTTCTCTGTCTGTCTGTCTCTGTCTGTCTGTCTCTCTCTTCCCTCCCTAGTTCTCTCTATCTCTCCATCTAGTTTTCTTTCTATCTCTTTTTCTATTTCTGTCATTTGGGCTCCGTCCTTTAGTAATTGTAATTGTAAATCTAAATTTATATAGCACCTTAGGGCGAACTCAACAGAGACGCTCCCGACCCGATGGAACAGAGCCACAGGCAAACAATATGGTCTTCGGGCGTCGGCGAAACCCGGAAGAAGAGAGAGGAGTTCCTGCCTTGGGCAAGAGGAAGACGGTTCCAGGCTGAAGGTCCAACATAGTCAAAGCTGCAAGCCTTGGCAGTGGCAGAACGCATAACAGGGACAAGAAGCAAATCGAGTGCGACAGAGCGCAGTGTGCTACGACCCGGGGCGAGGATACCGGAACACACCTCACTCCCATTTCCTTTCGATGACTCAAAGCCTGATCGTCTGTTGAGTCTAGACTGATCCGTAGACGACTGCAAAGGTGAGTAGGGCCTACTCCAATTATGCATTGAAGAAACTTTAAACTGAAAGATTCATTCGGAAATGTAGGAAATGAATTGAGCCAGAGACGTCGATCCTGACCTTGAAGCATCGAGGAGACTATAGTTTCCATCTCTTGACATTGCGGCGGGCGCAGCATGCTGAAGTTTCTCATTTCTGGAGAATTTTTAACTCTTGTTTTATATCTATCATTTATTTACATTTGCCAAGTGGAAACGTGATCAAAGATCGCTCCCTCCGAAGAGACGAGTATCATTTCAAAAATTGTTTTACATCTGTGACATTGTATAGGCCTACGTCTATTGTCGAAGTCATTATTACTGCGCTCTGTCTGACGCTTTGCTCTGACTCTGACTCTGACTCTGACTCTGACTCTGACTCTGACTCTGACTCTGACTCTGATAGTCGGCGACGCTGATCAAGAATTAATCTGTATATTGGGATGACTTTGAACTGGGACTGACAGATTGAAAATCCTTCTGTTTACTTGCGATGATTATAATTACAAATGACAAAGGACCCGTTGTGTTACTGCTAGATTGTATTGTGTGTAATGTGTATATACAATTATACATGCTCAGAGTGAATAAATGAACGAATGAAATGAATACTCGATCTATAGATATCATAGGCATTGCATCATTTGCATGCAAGAACGACTCTATTGGCACACGTCTCGTATGTACATGTATAGGCCTATAGCCTGCATTCATACAAGTATATAAATTTACATATGTTGTTGTACATATAATTGCATAGTGACTTCATAGTCTATGTTGATATAATTATGATTGCTGTGTACCGACAATGATTGGGCTTATTCTGTCTCCGACGGAAATGTTCAAAGTCTTCGCTTTCGGTCGGGATTCATCTCCCTTTCCCTCCTCCCCACAAGCACCGACTCCGGGGAGAAGCTTAGCAGGTATCACTTTTCTTTTCTTTGGTCCCTTTGACCACCCTGAGACTCCGCTGAGGCAATCTTTTCTCCTATACTTTGCAGGGATTTCGAAGTCGCCGATTACTTCTTTATGTCGCACGGATTGCTTTGGACAGACACTTGATCGCAACCAAGAGTATACAAAAGGCAGTTACTCATGCAGCTAGTGCCGCATACACAAAAGCACCGACGAACACACTCACGCAGTCTCCTGCACAGAATAGACGTATGGAAAAACTAGCAACAGAGACAGAGGCAAAGACAAGAGGAGAGACACAGACAAGAGGAGAGACAGATACAAGAGGAGAGACAAAGACAAGAGGAGAGACAAAGACAAGAGGAGAGACACAGGAGTTGAGTTAAAATTACAAAAAAAACAGAGACACGAAGGTTAAAGAAGAAACGCTGAGACTGAGCGAGAGACTGAGACATGACATTGGGTGTGATTTAAAAGCCCTGACAGTCAGAGACAGACAGACAGACAGACAGACAAAGGAGACCGACGAACTAACTGACCAATATGCAGCAGATGCATATATATCGAATGACGACAACGAACCACCAACCACCCGATGCTGTAGACTATAGGATCCGAATTTCACATCTGTTGAAAGAGATTAGCATCAGACAACAGAGTATAATAGACAAACGGATGAACAGAAAACAACACACAGGGTGGCTCAGAAAAAATGTCCCACCTACCTTTTTGGCCAATATCTTTGTCAAAAGTGGGAATTTTAAAATAAAATTTTACAGGCTGAAAGGCAATTCATATTTACGAACAACTGTCAAATTTCACCAAATTATTTTAAACAGAACAAACGGTATTCAACTTTTAATGACGTCATCCACTGCCTTTTGATGATTAAAATAACGTGTAACAGTTTTTTAATAATATTTCTATCAAACATAAACATCTTTTAATAAAATTCTACAGGCTTAAAGGTAATTCACATTTACATATAAAAATCAATTTTCATCAGACCATTTCAAACGCGCCAATAGTTAGAGCATTAGTGAGTCCTTCTACGGTTTTCTGATGATTGAAAAAGTGAAACGCAACAAATGTTACAAGACAAAGTGCTGTAACTTTTGTTGCGTTAGAGATATTTGGGTAAACTTTTGCTGTTTTATGTATATATAAATGACGTTTAATCCTGTACAATTTTATTAACAGACTCTTGTTTGTGACGTAAATATTAGCAAAAAACTGTCAAACGTCATTTGAACCATCAAAGAAACAGTAGGTGACGTCACTAAAAGTTGAATAACTTTTGTTCTGAACTAAATATTTTGGTGAAATTTGGTAGCTATTTGTAGATATGAATTGCCTTTCAATCCGTGAAATTTCATTTTGAGAATTCCTACTTTTGACTGAAACACTAGGAAAATTCGTTGCGTGGTCAGTTTTTACGTAAATTTTCTGAAATTTCTAAATAGGGAACATAATATTTAACAAGCTGTAATTTTTTAAGCATTGATACTTTTACATAGAAATTTTCAGGAAAGTTAATAAATATCTCTCTCATAAAACCTGAAGTTTTGATTTAAAAACTCCTCTGATTGCCGAGAAATTTCTGTTTGTTCGGTGGGACATTTTTTTAGCCACCCTGTACACACACGCGCGTAGAGTATATCAACTCATCACCACCGTCAGACGAACTCACTAAGCAAGACAGATCAGTGCGTCTAAGGACAGAAGAGGAGGATCGTGAAATGGGTGGAAACCAGATGCAAGTGATTAGTCCTATCAGATGGATGGGGAAACAACGAGGGATACCATAACATTATCAGGGCAGTCGACGCACAGACACACGCTTAGTTACCGAACAGGCTAAAACACTCTCCCATTCGATAGTCCAACCCAATTGTACGAACGCATGAACGACCGAATGAATAAATTAATTAATGAGGAAGGACCGAATGATTTCGTTGAACAATCGATTGAACAACTAACTGAACAGCCAAACAAGCGACTTGTGAAGACAAAGACAAATAGACATCGATATGGAAGCCGAGATTTAGTGCTAACAAAGAGACAGAGAGAACCAGAGAAAGAGACAGACAGAGAAAGAGGAGGAGATACAAAGAGAGACAGACAGCAGGAGAGTGAGTGCGAGTGTGAGAAGAAGACGGAGAGGGGAAGCCTGGAAGGAAAAGGAAATGGACACTGATTTCGATTGTGAAACAGACTAATCGAACGGAACAACGAACGCTGATGAAACGAAGTCAGAAGGCGATAGAGAAAGAGATAGGGAGATAGTCGTACAGAGAGACAGATAGAGACAAACACAAGGCCACAGGGCAAAGAGAAGGGCAGGGAGAACAAAAGAGAAAGACAGACAGCGGTTGCGTCTGGTTCAGTAGATGCATTTAGAGACATGGTGAGGAAGAAACAGTCTGTGGTCTCCTTGGCCTCACGAGGAGCTATAGGGCGTCGAATGCAGGACAATGCGGATCTTTGTACCATCGACTTACTAACGAGACGTCTAAGTGTTGAGCGCTGTCAGCACCAGCCAAAGTAGATTTACGGTTGGTAAGTGGCTCCGACTCTTAGCCTTTCGTCTTATCTCACTTCGCCATTTCAAACAACATCCACTGCAGTACGCCTTCTCCCCACCTCATCGCTCATTGCACATAGTATAGACCCAGGAACCGAGTCTCACCCATGCAGTAGTAGTGTCGTGAACGGTTTACGCTGATTGGCGTAGCTTTTTTAGCTTTTCCAATAACGTTCACTAAGGAATTCAGTAATCCTATTTATAGGAACGAAAATAATGATGACATAACGAATCATATCCTGGAGCATTTTGCCCAGAATCTGAATTCTGTAAGACATGAAAACACTTCTTGCAGGATGGTAGGCCTATTCCCTACGCCGTAGAACGGTATAAATGCTTTTAAAAGGTGACATTTAATAAACCGGTTTATGCTCTCCACAGCCTGACCTAGCTGTATGGGCAATGTTTTGAAGCCACGCACGCACACACACACATCAACAGTTCAACACAAACACACACACACACACACCTAAGCACACTTGCCCGCACACCCACGCGTACACGCCGATATCTACGAAGGAGGTAGAATAAGAAAACAAATAGAAACGTCTTCGTCTATAGATATGAAATGTTCATGAAGCTCACTGATCATGAACTATAGAGATAGAAATGCGTTGCGGAGTTTTTTGCTAAGAGGTAGAAAGAATAAATCTTATGTACACTTTAGGCATATCTAGATCTACAACATTACTAAATTGATAATTAAGACCATTCTGGTTTAACTGTTCGAATGTTGCTTTAAAAGTTTAAATGGTCCTGATTAAATGACTTGTAGTTGTCTTGACACCTCTCTTAATCTGACCCTAGGATACCCGGATTGTAACATTCTTTTGACTCTCCTTTCGACAATCCCTCTGTGACTGATTTGTGCCCCGCTCTTAGTTTTCTATATTGGCGCTTTAGAACTCTTCACGAGTCTGCGATTATGATTGCCTTTCTTTTAGGCTATGTAGGCCTATTATTTGACTGAAAACTCGAGGGACTAGAAATAAACTCGCCGCCTCTGAGAAGTCTCTTTAAATAGAAGCGCTATATAAATGCACGTCTGCAATTACGAATCAGGTTTTCAATTTGAAAACATTGTCCATGTTGACCGAACATCCATTTCCAATTTTCCATGATTTTGTCTCAACAAATAAACTTTCTTCTATAGTTATTCAGCTGCGGTAGGCTTAGATAATGTACCCTGCATGCAAGCAATACAATACAATACTGTAGCTTTATTCTAATCAGCTCATTGCTGAGCTATAATGTCTTCTATGAAAATTCGTAGGGGGTCATACTCGTCACGTTAATTCCTTTGTCATGCACTACTACATTATAATAATGTGTACTGATAGCTGAGTTGATCGATGCGAGTTTGCAAAACACGGGTTAGGTTTTCTTAAATTGGACGCAATCATCTCTTGTTTACATTAGGCCTATACAGTTAAATGATCGGGCAATTGTAAAGAGAGAAGAACGAGGAACCCGGACGTCTTTTAATAACTGATCGAGAAATGCGCTGATAAAACGAACCTTCAATGGACGAACTAAATACAACTTTAGATGCCGTCAGCATACATACATATTGTATTATTGACAGGGCTTATAATATGTGCATGTGTGGCGTGATGGCGCAGTGCATAGTCGTCGCCTTGCGTTCGTAGGGTCGCAGGTGTCTAAACTCCGACAAACCTCCGGGCTGTATAGCCTAGACGACCTCTGTGTAGTAATGGACTTGAAGGGGCGGTATAGAAATGTGTGAATAAATAAAACAATAAAGTGCAAGAGACGGTTGGAACGTGGAAGGCTATGACTGGGTTTAAAGGTAATAATAATATTTCGGTTCGATGGCTATAACCGTCGAGGTGAATGTGGCTATAACTTAGGTCAACGATGAAGATTTCGCACTTGCAATGGTTTAAAGAGCTTTGCGCTCATTGTGGTCATGTGCGGATTAGAGTCAGACAGATCTGTATCGGTCAAATACGGACTATTCTGTCTACGGATTTAATCGCAAACTTGATAAGTCTTAAAATCCTCTGTGCAAGATAAATTTTACAATCACTGCTTATCTAAATTCCCGCTTATGGCGAGCGATCAGTTTAATTGGCCACAGCTTCAATGCGCATCGATTTCGGAAGAGGAACTAGCCTACGTTTATTATGTATATGCGACTTATATGATCTTAAGCAGAGCGACACTGAGACATTTTATTGTTAATACTTGTGCATAACATATGTGTAGGCTACATAGCATTGTATAATCATGTACATCATGTATATATTATATATATACTGAGCAATAGATAAGCCTATGTTATGCAGAAAGCGGTGTTCAAATCTACTGAGGGCAAAATAGCGTATTATAGGCTACTCGGACGTTGTGGTTGCCATTACTGTTATCTTTGTGGACCGAAAAATGCGCGTCATAAGTCACATCTTGTTATGAGTTTCGACTCCAACAGTTGGCATCGCAATCTGTCATGCAGTGGCAGAACGCATAACATGGACAAGAAGCAAATCGAGTGCAGCAGTTCAGTTTGCTCCCTTCACTGTCTGGTTAGGCCTACATATATGGCAGCTGCTGTGCGGAGTGGTCAGAGGCGTAGCCAGAAACTGATTTCGGGGGTTTCGGGGGGGGGGGGGAAGGGGGTTAGAAATTTTTGCTCTGCAAGTCGACAAAAAAACTGATGAGCTTTTTTTAGTCATTCGCCTAAATCTCGAAATTTAGGCTTTGAAAGTCACCAAAAAACTTGATGACCTTTTTTTAGTCATTCACCACAATTTCACAGGGTCTATTTCTCGGATTTTGGGTTAGGGTTAGTGTTACGAGGGTTAGGGTTAACATTTCGGGGGGTTTACCTACAAAAATTCAAAAAATACATAGACAAAAATCATTTGGGGGGGTTAGTTTGAACCCGTAAACTCTCCCCCTAAATACGCCCCTGGTAGTGGTAGAGAGCGGCTCTACTTTCATCACTGCACATCTGCTTTGGTTCCCGTCGTTCGGTGCAGCAAAGACAGTGCCTAGTAAGACAAACTAGAAAGTGATTCATGAAGAATACGATTGTTCCATCCATCATCCACTCAAATCCCACCCAACCTAATCATCCATCTATCAATCAATCAATCCATTCATTCACTCATTTATTCATTCATCCATCCATTAATAATGCCATTATCCATTCATCCATCGCTCAATTCGTTCATCTATTCAAATCCCATCTCACCTATCTACATGTAGTATCTATGCATCCATTCGTTGGCATCCATCCATACGTTTATCTATCCATATATCCATCCATTCATCCATTCATTCATCCATCAATTAATTCATCTAGTCCATCCAGCCAGCCATCCATAGCCATCCAGTCATCTAGCCATACATCCAAATCACACTCCACCTATCCATCCATCAGTTGGCATCCATCCCTGCGTTCATTTATCCCTCCATCCATCCATCCGCAAATAGATCCGCGCTTTCAAAGTGTCGCGCGTGTCCGTCCTAAGAACTTTAGGGTCTATCCCTGCAGCGATGGCAACCTCGAAATGCGCTCCTCTCTCTCGACAGCAATAACACGGCACCAAGATCTCGTTTGATTGGACGTCGTCGTGTTCGAGCAATGCCACTAAAAACAAGCCAAGACCTGTCTGCAAAAATAGAACAGTTCCGTTGACAGGTGCTTCGCTGTCTCCTTCTTTTATCAGAGACAGTCGCGTTATAACATAAAAGCATACAAAGGTCTCTTGTCAAGTCATCACGGAAACTCGTGTCGTCATTTTGTCATAACGTCCAGCATATCAGAACTATCCAAGAATAACTTTGTTTCTATCTCGATATTAATAGTTGTCCTGTTGAAACATTCAATAGCAAAAGGCAACTATAGTATGGCCATTGTAATCCTATTGTGAGCGCTTCTCATCAATTCGTCAGTAAAAAATGTTCCATTTGATAGGGCATATAGAGGAACCTGAGATAAGGTTTAAGAAATGTACATTAAGCCTATGTAAGGGAAGGGGTAAAAATAGGCGGGTATATTATGTACTCGTCGAAACCTAACTCTTTGATGCGCAAAATTGGGGAACTCGCTTTAACATGGGTGGGAAGATTAAATTTAATCCAAATTAAGCATATCTCCGAGAGCAGTGCTGGGCGCTATGCTTGACCTCATAACATATTTTCATCGTCCAAGAGTGAGAGAATCTGACAGCTGAGATAAGTTAAATATCTGAAGGAAAAGTCGGAAGTATGGAATACTGGCATACCTCCGCTACATTAGGCTAGGCCGATGGTGTCTTAATTGGCTTTGAGATCTCGGAGCGAGAGATGGGGATGCAACATGACAAACAGACAGACAATCAGAGACAGATACACATTGATGGAACGAGACAGTGACAAACAGCGAGTGAAGCAGTGAGAGACAGAGGGTGGCTCTGCCTTCTGATCCATAATTATGGAATATATGGGACATGCCTCATTGCCTTTCTTCCACCGAAATGTGTGTGTGG
>JAQFXW010001919.1:0-13929 GCA_034693945.1 Dendrobaena attemsi
AGTTGGGAGCGCCTCTGAGTAGTCTTCTTGAAGGGGTGCTATATATAAATGTTCGAAATGAATGAATGAATGAATGATGTACATAAGCAATCATATAAATTGAATATAATAGAAGAAATAAAACAGTTTAACTTTATAAGTTATTTATGTTTGCTACAAAGTTGATGTATTTCAGACGTTTGGTTGAAGAACTGAAGTTGTGAAACCTAAATAGAAATGAGCCTTTATTTTGTTGCGGCAGATTTTAAGTGTGCAGATTGTCTGCCCTTCAGAATATATCATTCTGTGCTAATATTTCATGCATGAGTGGGTTTTGCAATTATTTCCTTCTGAGTGGTCTTATAGAGCTGGCCAATTTCTGATGTAATTGCTTCAATCCTGTTGCAAATCAAATTTAAGTATGAATCTGCACTTTAAGTCCAAATAAAGCGTATCATCTCTCTCGTAATCCAGATGACACTGTTCAGAAAATGGAATTCTGCAGCAGACATATTTGTCTTGCCATTCAAATCATTGTTGTGTAGTTGGCAGATTAATCTGAAATATCTGCTTCGTGGGTCTCGCAACAAGATGTTCTTTTTGGCTATAAGCAGATAATGAAATTGCTAATGATGTTGAAGCAGCATGCTTTAACCCTTTGAACCCGAGACCTTGAAAATCGTACCGAAAACATATCGATGTAGCGGGATATTGGGTTCAAATGATTAATAAAGGAGGTAGAATTAAGGCAATAGTTTGTAAAATGATCTTGCTCTCTGTAGGATTTGCTGAAAACTGGAGTCATGAAGTTTTATGAGTATATACAAAGCATATAGCTTTAATGCTGCATTATTATGGTCATGTCGGTGAATTTCTGAACATACACTATACACTAAAATTTAATCAGACAGGAACCAGAGCAAAACTTTCATCTAAAACACATTGCATTATAGCTGCATTGTCTTCTGAGCAGCAAATGGCACATACTCAACTATAATCCATAGAATTAAAGTTTGAGAAAACGCATTTACTTATCTGGATGCATGAAACTAGGTATTTTGTAAGCGCTATAAGCGCCTATGCTTATAATTTTGCGTGCCGGTACTGCATTATTTTTTGAAAGTTAAACTCAATTAAATGTCTGAGATGGCGCTATAATAATCTTCAAATTAATAGGCCAATAAGTGAATTATTTATTGGCTCTCTCTTCTGACATGCATTCCTTCACAAAGGCACGCTTCTCTTTACCTCTGAGCCAATGGTCACATGCAATGGATAACAATTGAGCTTAAGCAGATTTTGCTTGCTCGATTATATTACGTTTATATTACGATAAGATTAGTCGCAGATTACGTTAAAGAAAGTTTTATTAAGTTCTCTAAGTTATAGGTGGCGCTGGTGTACAGCGTCGCCGCTGCCGTGATAGCCTAAGTGCAATGGATAATCATTGAGCTTAATCAGATTTCGTCATTTTGCTTACTCGCTTACTATAAAACTAATCTCAGATTATGTTAAGGAACTTTAGGAAAGTTTTAAGTTCTCTAAGTTATAGGTGGCGCTGGTGTACAGCGTCGCCTCTGCCATGATACAATGGCTATGTTGTTAACGTAGGCTTTGGGTGCCGATTGGAAAATAAATAAAGTAAAACGGTAAAAGAAGTCCAATTTCTCTTGGAAATCGTTTATCTTCTTGACTTCATCAGGAAATAATTTATCTTCTTGATTTCGTCAAGAAATAATTGTGTTATGAGAAGCGGTCAAAGTCGCTCTTTACTTTGTTCAACCTTACTACGCTAGGCTCCGCCCAGCGCTTGAGCATGTGGCGCGTGCATGCACACACACCGCCCAGCGCTCGGACCTATGGCCCAGCGCTTGAGCATGCGGCTCGTGCATGCACAGACACCGCCCAGCGCTCGGGCCTATGGCCCAACGCTTGAGCCTGCGGATCCGCCCAGTGCTAAGCTCCGCCCGCTTTACCGATCAGTCAGTCAGCAAAGGCTATTATATATTGATGGAAAAACTATGGCAACCATGCACAGAACTTAATGAAATTTGGCTCAATATACAAAGGGGTTAAATCCAATGCATTGACCCCCACAACCTGATCCTTATCACACAAAGTAATTCAACATCAAGACTATATGCCATGACTCTTATTAATTGTCTACATATTATGTTAGTGTGCAGTACCTAACTACATACATACATGATTATTTATGTGTCGCATACAAATGTAATCGTACCAAATTGTATACATACACAGTAATCTACTTATATAAATTACTCTATTACATTGAAAGAATTTAATAAGGAGTTATTAAGAGCCATTCTCTTGATGGAACGATGCAACTATCTGCTGAACACTTACAAATTGGATGACTATTGACTATGGCAATGGAAAGTTCCTTTCTTGGGTCTCTTTTACAAACTGTGATTCCTTGGATGACTGACAAATAGAATGGCAACAGCTGTAATGTTGGAATATGACAGGATTCAATAACCTCCATTTAAGAACAATGCCAAATAACACTCCAACTGCATGTACCCAAGCGACTTTATTGCAATGCGTCTTTACTTACTCGAGAGGATTGTATCCAAAAGGCCAAGCTCCCTTTTGCGAAGCAATTGTTGGGCTGATGCCAACGGGAGAGTTCAGCAGGCCACCGCCGCTGCCAGAGTCAACTCCTCCCGAAAAATGATTCAGAAAGGTAGCGTCGAACTGAAAGACGCTCTCCCCAGAATTTCCGGGAAGCCGACCCGAGAGTATGGCGGCCTCGCTGGCCGACGTTGGCGTAGAGCAATCCAAATACTGCTGGTGGTGATTTTCGATGTGGCGTCGGAGAGATCGCTGGTCGCAGTAGCTCTTGTCGCAGTTCAGAAACTTACATTCGTACGGTTTCTTAGAGGAATGTGTCATCATGTGTCCGTTTCTGAGGCAAAATCATAAAAGCATCGAAACCAATCACCTAAACAACTTAGGCATGTTGGTATCAATATTGCTCTGCTTATATTTTGATGCTATAATTACGGTATATTATGAAATTAATATTGTTAGAATGATTGGGCTGTTTCACAAATTTCTTTACATAACGATGCTGATGACTTTTAAACAAGGAACAATAAAATTATTTTAAAATTTAATTGGAAAAAATGCTGAGCAAACTCTTCCAGAGTAGTATTTGTGTCTATGCTTAAATTTGCAGAAAAATACGTACATGTATGACTTCGAGCAAAACAGACCAACGAGAGTGTTCTAGCTGTAATCCACGGAATCTGACAGATTGTGGGTTCTCATTTTATTTGGATTCTGCATAATGAGTACTCATTATTTGTTCATATTTAATCAGTTATTTATTCTGCATTAATAGCGAGTTTCTCGCATGTGCATTTTTCTCCAGTCATTTAAAGTTGATGCAAACATTTCAAATATGGTACCAATTTGAAGACCTGTAAGAGAGTCTGCAGCAGCGTTTCCCAAAGTGGTGATCCGCAGACCGGCACCAGTCCGCGGAGTACTGATCACCACCGGTCCTCGGAGAAATGTTAAAATGAGTTGAAATCATTAAAATTGCCGTCCAAAATTTATTCAGATTTCTGTTCCAAAATGTAAAATAAATTACATATGCTTTATTTTAACTTGCAATGCATGCCAGAGTGATTCAAATTTATTTTCAGTTTATTGCATCCATGACAGCAGTGAGTTTTGTGTTTAGTTCTATTGACTTGTGGTGAGAGATAGGCATAAACAAGTAAAACTGTAAAAGCGGGCATTAAGCCTACTCGATAGGCCTATAGATTTCTAAAACTCTTTAACATCCGCGACCTCCGCTGCGTCAGACCCAGGCTAGACTTTAAAACCGCTTCCACCATTGCTACCTCCATTGTCCACTCAAAGCTTGATTACTCAAACTCCCTCTTCCTCCCAACTTAATCGCTTGCAGCTAATTCAAAACTCACTTGCCCGTGCCATCACCAGAACATCAAAACATCATCATATCACCCCCATCTTCAAATCACTTCATTGGCTTAAAATCCCTCAACGAAGACACTTCAAAGTCCTCTTGCTAACCTAAAACTCTTCACAATATTCCCAGGCCAAATATCTTCGTGACCTCTTCACCATCCAGTCAGTTCGCTCCACTCGAGCTTCCTCCTGTCTCACTCTCTCTCGCCACCTGTGACTAGCCATCTCAAATTCTCCAACCAAGCCATTTCCCATGCTGCACCTCGTCTCTGGAATGACCTTCCTCCTGAACTCCGCAAATTTTCTGATCCTCTCTCATTCCTCTTAAGCACCCAACTTCTCTTGATTCAGCCTCTTCTGTCACTGAAATATGAATTTATTTTGGGTTGGCATAAAAGCAACCAAGAAATAAATTAAATGCTGTTAATATGTTTGAATATTGAATAGCCCAAACTTTAAATAGCATTGAAATAGATTTTTTTATAACAGACCTGTGGAATAGGACTATGTCGATTTTTGCGCGCACCATTTATAGATTTTATAGGGCCTAGTTAGCGGTCCGCAAGCTCCAAGAATACGTCATTTGGCGGAAGCATTTCGATAAAAATTGTCACAGCTACAACTTTAAAATCAAGTATTCATATAAAGGAAGTCGCGGTTGGTAACAAATCGAAAGTAGACTTACAGATGATCCTGTCTTTTGAAGGCCTTGGAGCACACAGAACAGGAGTACTTCCGTTCATCGCTGTGGATCAGCTTGTGCTTGGCTAGGGCACTGGAGTTGTTGAACATCTTATTGCAGATCGGACACTGTATGATGCCTCGTAGGTTGGAGCTGCTGAGGCTGCTGCCACTCCCGCCACCACCGCTTCCCCCATTTGTCAGCTTTGTGGGTCGTCCTTTACCTCGATGGACCAGCACGCTTTTGCCTGATGACTCAGAAGACGATGAATCATGTGCTTTATCATGCAAGCCTGCAACGTTCGAAGATAGCCTAACTTTAAGACGATATGTTGCACATATATGCAAACACATAAATCATCTTTTAGAAAATCACATTTCAGTATTTGACTTATACTTCAGAATGTGAACTGGTTCTTTTTCAAATTAAGTTGGCTGAATATTTTCCTACTTGTAAGAATGATCACTTTAACTCATTACAGTCCAGAAAGTAGCAAATACAGTCAGAATACACCATTGACTTCGAAAACATACCATTATAATTATTTGAAAACCTAGTCCTTAATTGTATCATTTATAATAATATGAATTTGCAATCATTTATTATAATATGAATTTGCAGTCTTAATGCTTTAATAATAGACTTCTCTTACTGTTCATAAAAAATTGTAGACAATGCCCATCAATAATTTACCGACAAGAGATAAGCAATTGGCAAAGCAATTCAGCTTGCCACATGAGTGTTAAAGCACACACCTGCATTACCTGGAGGTAAAACTATGTTGTGAACCTCCTTCAATCACGTAAAGTCACTACGTGCTCTTTCGCCTACTCTCGCTCTCCTTCAGGCTTGGAATAATCCCTCGCTGGGGAGAGGTCAGCCACTCGGATCCTCCTATTCCTGTCTCTGGTGTCCTTCTTCAACTTCCAACATATTGTTAGAATCTGACCAGCAGTAGTGGTGAGATAGCAGAGCTGCTCCGATTCTACTAGTTAGCCCGTTCTGCTTCATTGAACTCGAAGGAGTGGTCTCTCCAGTATAGGCACGTGTTGGCGGGAAGCTTGCACGTGTCTATAAATGGACGGCAGTTCGTAGCCAAGGTGTGGTTGTAGTTTATTCTGTCACACAAGAACTGTGGGCAGAATTCGCGCGTTTAGTCCTGTGAGGC
Organism: Dendrobaena attemsi; assembly: GCA_034693945.1. Lineage (NCBI taxonomy): Eukaryota > Metazoa > Annelida > Clitellata > Crassiclitellata > Lumbricidae > Dendrobaena > Dendrobaena attemsi. Next base: position 5,793 of record JAQFXW010001919.1, read on the forward strand.
CTTTAGTATTTTTCGTCGTCGGCAACCACTATTTGGAGCTTTCTCGAAAGCTCATTTCTATATGACGCTGAAGTTGAACTTCTTTTCCGCTGGTCTTCCGGTTTCTTGTCAAAGGAGCCATGCATCTTGAGGTCTTCATCGTAAGATACTCAGTATCGTTCTTTCGTTAATCTTATTTGTATTGTACTTAACTATTGTTTTACCTATTTCTGATTACACTTTCAACCTTATTTGAGGATTTACTTTGAGTCGTCTTTCTACTAGAGTAGAATCGAGTAGGCGTAGAATCTGAACAACACTAGTTAGAGTGTCCCTAGGAGCTTTATTTCGCCCCGGGCTCAACAATATCTTGATGTATCTGGTCATCACTCTATCTATTTCTTTGTTGTCCCCGGCTGTGACCTCTGCATTCACGATTCTTTTAATACAGCTGTTTTTCGTCTACTGCTCGATCTAAAATTCTAACTGGAACCCTTTCTTATTCTTATGCTCCTCTGAAGACCTATTTCTTCTCTTGTGGCCTCGCACACTGGGAGCACCTCCGAATGGTTCACCCTACGAGAAGCGCTTTACTTTTTATACTATACGATGCAAGTACTGTACTCATGGAATAATATAAGATAAATCGTGTGCTAGCCAAAATAATAAATTGAGTAAGTACTAAACACAATTTCATGAGCACTATTAAATGTTACACAGTTGTAAGACACTGTAATTAGACATTTGATTCTCATCATTTTTTTCCTTCCAAATTTTCCCTTCCTAATTTGTATCAAAGTCTATCTCCCATAGCTGATAATTGTTTATGGTACTTTTTTTTACAGTTGCATTATCCCTGCTTCCAACATTCTACTTACTGTTTAAAGTTTTATACTTTTCTTTACATGAGCTGATTAGTAAGGTGTTTCTACTTTTACTTGTGTTTTGTTATACTCGTCTGGATTTTGGTTTGAATCAATAAAAGGTTATGTTATGTTATTTCAATTTAAGATATCTGTGTAATTCCATCCAATTTTGGATTTTGTGTCCCTTATCAATTACAGCCATATTCATAGACATGAGGAAAAGCAGAATATTGTATTGAACTGCAGAACAAAATCTGCTATGTTCTACAAGTTTGATGGTTCGTTTTCAATTTAGTTTAAGGTTTAAAGCACATGAAACAGTCTTAATGTTCTGATCCCTAATTTTCGTTTTTGGTGATGCACAGAAATCTTTGTGCAGCTAAACCAATGATGCAGTTTATTATTTGCAATGTGTGTCATCTTACGTCTGCTTACGAATCTTCTAATTCAGATGTTTATTTTAAGCATAGCACGTTAAACTATCTTGTCTCTCAGCTCAGGTTGCATTGCACTTCACTTCAGTCACATCTGCATTCCAAGTATGAATCTCGATAAACTATTTAGACGCACCATACCGGAAATGGAAGGAAAAAACTGGTAGAACTATAAATAGATTTAAACCATAATTTTTACCATTAATGCAATAAATAATTAAAATCTACATGTCTATGATTTAAAAACGACATCAATCAGAATTTTTCACGGTTCATTACAGTCATCATGTGTCAGTTTTGTTACTTTTAAAGTTTAATTAGCACAATGTATAGCGTTTGCACTTTTACATAAAGCACATTGTTCCAGTAAAGAAAACTGTTTGCGTTTCATTTACCCTCATAACATTTGATGCACATCCATTCTTAGTGCAAGTGCGTCATTATCCGTCATAACAGTCACATATCTCATTCGTGTCACATTGCATTCTCATTTTAGTCACTTTTATCATTACGGTCACCAGTCTCATCACTCTTATGTCATCATGTAGTTCTTGTTATTAATGTCACAACCTTAAACAAATTAATTATTAGCTACTCAACATGAAATCAAGTAAGTTATTTACAACATAGGGGTACCATGTATACTGTAAAATACTACATGGACAGAATTCAGTTCTATGTAATATTTACTTTCTGATTGTAAAATTACAAGATATTAGCGGTCTAAAAAGAAGTGACAGCAATGAACACTTTTTCATAAATGTTGTAAAAATTACACTGCATTTTTCTCTCTCAAAAGACCTAGTACAAGGAAACTCATAGCTTGATATCCTGAAAGCATCTTAGATCAAGAAAAACTTGATTCTATGCATTTCATTTACATACATTTCATTTGTGAGCACAACAGCCACAACTACACATGTGTGCATCCGTAATCCAAAAAGCTGATGGAATTACTCATCCGATGCACTAGTAAGGTCTCAACTAATGACACATCAAAGTCTGATTTATATCGACAGATGTCCTGCGCAATATTATAGTGGCGCTATAATAGCTCTGAGACTATCCGCTGCAGTACCCGGTATAATATGCTTATGATAAGTATGGTAACACATTTGTTGTTCACGAGTTACCTCCATAAACCAACCAGAGTTCTAACTAAAAAACAAACTGAAAGAAAACAATGACAAAGTCTCTTAAACAGTTCAATGACAGGAGCTGCATTAGTTTCCTGGTCACTTCAGTACATCAAACTTGTTGCTAAGGTCTAAAAATGTAGATAAATGAACATAAAAGGTGATAATTCTCAGTAAAATCTCAAAAAATTTTATTCGATAAGTATGGAGCAAGTTTGCAGAAGGCTTCATCTCGAAAGCAGTACATCTCAAGCTTCAAGATTGCATGACCTCTAACGAATTTCTATTTCAGTAAAGAACCACTACTGAAATGTTTTGAGAGAATCAAAAGTACAGAAGCCTACTACAATAGAATTGTTTCCGAATTCATCATACTTAAAAGAATTTGTATGTTGCAATGAAGAAAAAAAAATACATTTATCTGTGTCTTTGTTTCAATTTTAAGAAACAGAAATTTTAGGACTTGTTCGCAGACCAATGTAAAGCAGATGGTTGGGGATCACAGATTGAGAACCGCTGCTCTACATGGCTCAGGCAATAAACGCTTTAAACAGATACCACACACTACAGTACTATGGTTTAAGAAGACATAAGACACACGTAGTTTAAACCAGCCAAAAAAGGATGCAGAGAATGAGCACGAAAGAAATGAAAATGTAAGCGGCAAATAGATCTGTACAAAACTGAAAGACCGAACACACAAGAATTGGACTGCAGACTGTACAGTGCATTGTGCAGGATGCATGGATTCTGAAGGTGAAGGCTCATACGAGACTTTGCTGAAGTGTTTAATTATGGCAGGATACGAAATACTATAAAGATAACCACTGAATTTGGCTGTGGGAAAGGATGTGCATTAAAACAGGATGGAAGCACGGAAAGGGCATGTTGAAGTGAGATAAAAAAAATGAGGGTGCAATCGCAGCCAAGATATGAATGGAAGCCTTTCACAGATTAAAAACAAGGCCTCCGAGGGTACATGCAAAACTTTTGCCCGTAATAACCTACAAAAAGAGATTGCCTGGATATTTTAAACAACACATTCAATTATTAAATTCTGGCAAATGCTTTGATTCCATCCCCATCTACTTGTATGCAAAGCCAGTTTGGACCTTCAAAAAGTAATGAACAGAGGATAAAATTTATGAAAATTCACATATCAAACTAATTTCCAAAAACCACAACTCATATTCGCAGACTCCAAATTTCTAGAGCGCCACCCTAAAGCCAACTGCAAGCAACATCAGAGACTGCAGTCTTGGTTGATCCCTCCTAAACGATGGCTGGCACCATTTCATTCAGGAGCTCTGCTTTAATTATGACAGAGTGGTTGCCCTGATATGTCATGTGAAGACTGGATCTGGCTTCCATAGAGACCAGAAAGAGGAAGCAAACAAGCTGCTGAGGTGAGTCTCATTGAGGAAAACAAAGCCTGAAGGTGGAGAGTTGGAGTTTCAGATGGATTAACGTTACAGATTAGCCAAAAATCACCTCTGCCAAGTATTGTACTATTCAGCAGTATTTGACGATACAGATGCTACGCACACAAATGGTGGCAAAAATAGAAATTTCTAAATTATTCAAAAAGAGCAGTCCTGTAAGCTAGCCCGGAGGCAGCCATGGGTATGAAGCGCTAGCGACTTCATATTCTTAGCCTGGGCATACGAGAGAGGGTGGCCAGTCCTCTCCCTCACCATCTCATCTTCCCACTGACAGTGTGCAGTCAGTGTACTCATCATAACTGAGTTGGCTAGAGCAGAGGTTCTTAACCAGTGTGTCGCGACACACTAGGTCGCAAAGCTACCGGCCGTGGGTCGCATTGGGATAGTCGCTGGTGTGTCGCGAATTTTCCGTCATTCCTGCATGCTTTCTAGTAACGTACGTTAGCTAAGTTTAGCAGTTTTGCGAATTAGTAGCATTCAATTTATATAGTCTGTTAAATCAAAATCTCACTCGACAATAATTATTATAATATTGAACCAAGCAAGCTATAGTCATTGGCATATTATAAGACAGCGATTTTGTTAATGTGCGCCCAGGCGTCTACATGTCTGACTTCAAAATTTGGAAACTAGACGCCGAAAATTAAATTTTAACGGTATTACGACAAATGCATGGTGTGTCGACAAATTTGGTGGCAAGTTTAGGTGTGTCAAGAGTCGAAAAAGGTTAAGAACCTCTGGGCTAGAGGATGCAGATGGAGCAGAAATCTCGAACCAAATTTCTGCCCTAGCCAGGATTTCAGGATTTGAACCCTGCACCTTTCGGTTGACAGTCCAGTGCATTAACCACTGAGCTATCAAGTAATCAAATTTTTTAAAATAAACTTATATGCATAAATGTTCAGTCTCAGAATAGTTTAAACAAAGAAGCACTCATTGAATTATCCTTCAGTTTCTTGAACAGATATCAATTTATTGGATAAATTGAATGCATTTTCCAGGGCCCAGATTATTATTCAATGAATTTTGTGAGTCACACATTCCAGTTATGTTCAAATTAAAGGTCCTTGAAGATAATTTGAAAGCCCAGACACGCAATAAATAAATCTATTCTAAAGATAGATCTAATTCCTTAATGTCTCTAAAACTATTAGTGTCGAACCAGGACCTGAGGAAAAGTGTGACTGGAGGATGAGAGAAAGTGACACTCAACTGCCCACTGAGCACAAATACAAAATATGTGGTGCACAACAAGTGCCAACAGTGCAGTACTTGGGGCGCATGTGTTTCCAGCCTCCACTCTGCATGTGGCCGTGCTTCCGATTATCGTTCATGTGCAGATTTTGTGAGGTAACTGTAAAATAGAGTAGAGTAATCTAAATCAGTTTCTTTGAATTTTCATTCAATTTCTTTACATCACGAGAGACGTCGAGAGTCACTAATAATTGTAAGTGATAATAATGGTAGTTATCTTATGATTTCTTCACATAAGGGCCTACCTATCAATATTTTAGGGCTACAGCATATTGGTAATAAATGGCCATGTGGTCAATGTGTTGTGTTAAGCTTGAAGTGGACTATCTATAGGTAGTGATAGTGGAAGGAGTCTCAAAGTAGAGCATGGGTCAAATAAGCCAAAAACATGTAGAAAAGCAGGAAATAATTAAATCCTGTTCTAGTTGCACGAGCACCTAAAGCTGATGTTCACCTGCACTACATAATTGCAAATACAGCTGTTGCTAACTATAAGATACTGACTTCAGTTTTTTTTGTTCTGAAACTAACTACCTAAGTCAGACGCACAATGTCATTTCGGCGAATTACCAAATGAATCAATAAAAACTCTAAAACTGTGTATTTGTATATCTATTATCTAATGGCCCTGTTCCTGGCCATGCAATATCTCTTGAACTCTGAAAGCGATTGTAAAAACTTTCAAATTGTTAGGTAATAAACAGTCGACACACTTAGGCGTATACTTTGACACCATTACATGCCTTCGAGATCGCATAGATTTCCTCACCGGTGTTTAGGGTGTAATCTGGTATAACTTCTGAATGGTGTGAGGTACCATCATGTATTATACCTAAAAATGTGCAGAAAAGATCTACCCACAGCTACCTAAAAGGCCATAATTACATCCCACATGGGGAAATTTTTTGCGAAAGACCTAGGGGTTGGATTACCCCCCTTGGTAGCCCGAGGGTTAATACTTGATAGTACATGCTTGTGGCATTTGTATAAGTTTCAATTGAGGCAATAGGCAATAGAGCATAGGCGCCGACTTTTAATAAAAGATACTGGGGCAAGAACTTCAAGATCCTGCAAGTGAATGATCCCATCGCTTATCCGATTATGTCAAGTCAAGTTCTTTTATTAGCCATTTGAACTGGCAACAGACTTTTGTATTTACATTTTTATTTGTAGATTTCTGTAAAGCGCCTCTTCAAATGTATAATTATGTACTATTCATATTAATAAGCTCTCCCAACTATAGCACTTATGCAGAGTCAGAGTAATCATTCCGATGTGCCTCATTTAATAGACCCTCATTTAATACTCCGACTTGTGAAAGAAGAATGTCGAAAATAAGCAATAATTTCGCTTTCAATAGGCATATGCCTGAACCCTCGGTTCTGCATGATTCCATCTCGATTCTCGATAATATATAGCTCGCATCCAAACAGACAAAGAATTCATATACATTCATAGTCAAAAACTACTACCGGTAAGTACTGCATAGTATTATAAAACTACTGCGTGGGAAGCAGTAGGATAGTCGCTGCCTTGCATTCGAGGGTTCGATTCAAACCCAATTTAGGCCACATGCGAGGTCCTTGAGCAAGTCTTTCACTCGCAATCGCGCGTGGCGCTTCGACATGTAAACTCGACATACCTCCGGGTTGTAGTCAGGACCGCTTATCAGTAGTATTGGACTTGTAGGAATGGTATACAAATGTGTAAATAAATAAGAAAAGACTTATAGGCTAAATATTTTTATAATTATGTTTGAAATCTGACCTTTTCCTTGGAATAATAATTTCAATTGTCTGGACTCTTGTCTAAGCTGAGGTATCACTTCATAGTCTATAAATCCATCTTTGATGTAGGAATTCTTTTGATGAACGCTCTTCATGGGGTACTATATGCCTTCTTGATCCAGCTTGGGGCTGGAGGAAAGGGTTCGCTGTGCTAAAACACCCTTGTCAAGACCCGAAGGAGGCAGAGCTTTGCCAGTGTCAATTACAGATGTTAATAATGTCTTAACTTGGGTCTATACTCTATCGTAGGCCCAACTTGGTTAGCAGGCTCGACCAGCGGACTCACAGGGATCAATTTTAAAACAACATAAGAGCCACTGCATGGATTCAGAAATGGACACCAATTATGTGGACACGATTGAAAGCATCTGGGGTCTCGGGGTTGACAAATTCGCCATTAACGGTTATTCTTTCAACCATGTCCGAGGTCCTAAGTTTAGCAGATCTATGTTACATAATGCGCAGGGTTACAGGCCACCGACGAGACCTTAAAAACTCTTATCCTAATGCGCTCTTTCTTTCCTTGGTTGAGGTCGTATTTCCTTCGTGCTCTCTGTGTGTCTCTGTATGGCCGTCTCTGTTTCTCTCTTTCCCTTACATCCTCATTTGATGCCTGTCTTTGTTGCACTCTGTCAGTGTCTAGGCCTACATGCCATGTGGTTTGTGGCATCTGTACTCTGTAGGCGTATACATGCTTACAATAATTGTCCACGTAGGCCAACTGTTAAAATTAGACGGTGGATTAGTGAACCATTTTCAAATTTATGATATTTTTAATGTCCAAAAAGTCCTGAGGCAAAAGTATGCTCTTGACCCAGTACATTATTTAGTATTGGCGCGAAATTCCCTGTTGCCCCTGTGGAGTCGGCACCAATGCTTTAGAGGATTTTGTATAATATTGATTCTATTTTAATTACAGGTTCGCTTGAGAAATGCTTTCACAAAGCTTATCAGGTTAGAACAGTCATAAATATATCATGTCCTTTTTAATTTTGCTCTTTTTTACTGTAGCAATCTACTTTGGCTTCAAAGAGATCTGAAGTTGTTAATAATTGAAATTACTTTGTGTTTTGTACTTTATTACTTTCATTATCATACTCGAGTATAGCGCCACCCGAATATACGGGAGGGTTAGAAATTTGGCGGATAAATGGGTAGATAATGCAAGACGCGAATATAATGCGAGGGATAAAATTTCCAAAATTCTCAAGATATTAGAAGGTCTAACCTTGTGTTTTC
>JAQFXW010001920.1:0-13928 GCA_034693945.1 Dendrobaena attemsi
GAGTTTAAATATGACGCGGCTTATGCTCTGCGGAGAACAATAGACCCGTCGGTGTCACCCTGGGGGTCATCGAATGGCCAGTCAGATTCTGTCGCTGGGGTAAGATATTTCGCTTCGTGGGAACGTGTTAAGCCTGTTTCTTTCATCTCGACAAATCTGCCAAATCAAACGCTATTTAAATGAACACTGCCTTCATATTCTAGTTCACTGACTTGTACTTTCCAGGATTGACTATTGTGACTCAATACTTTACGGTCTGCAAAATCTACTCTTTCGCCGCTTACCTCTGTTATCCATGCTGCAGCTCGCCTTGTTAAAAAACTTGGACCTAGAGATCATATTACCCATTCTATACAACAATTGTATTGGCTGCCTGTCCAGGCTTGGATAGCATGTAAAATCTGTCTTTTCATGTACAAAATAAAGTCAGGTACTGCTCCTCCTTATCTATCATCCTTGATTAGACCTTGTGCTGCAGTTAAATCGAGACATGGTCTGCGGTCATCTACAAGAGGAGCCTTTCTTGTCAACAGATCAAACCTCCAATTTCGAAACAGGATGTCTGAAATAGCAGGTCAAGCTGAATGGAACTCTTTACCAGCAACCATTCAAATTTTTTCTTCCATTAATACTTTCAAATACTCATTTTTCTTCTTAAGTATTATGATTGATTAGCAATTGTTTTTAATATAACATGCCCTTAGGTAAGACTTTGTTTTATTAAGGCATTATAAATGCATAGTTGTATTGTATTGTATAAACAAAATAAATACTGCTGAACATTCAATATTAAACTTACGTTGGTCGACCACTTGCTTCATCTGTTTCAATTTTGTGCTTTGTCTGGTTTTCCATTAATTTTCCCCGATAAGCAGCAACTTTCTTGTCAATTTCTTCCTGACTGTACCTGAAAACCATACTCAAAGCTATTAGAGAAGTTAAAAGTCCACTACAAGAGACCACTGCAGCAAAATTTCAGGTGGAGAAACTAACTTCAGAAAACACAAACGAACTGGAACCGAGAGATAGTGAGTGCTCTAGATCTCCTGCCATCTCTATGCCTCTATCCATCGATGCTTGTCCAGACAGGCCAGGAGACGGCACTTTACATCTCACTACTCAGGTCCATCGGTTTACGAGAAGATAATCTACGTTTTCCTGTAGCTGTTCATTTCTGTCAATTATTTAACAAAACATGGCTGATATTTTTTTCTTGCACCAGCAAAGGTAATATTTCAACAAATGTGAATTTGTACGAATATATATGTAGAATGTAACGGTTCTATGTACACATGAGACACTCTATAAATGTTATGATATAATTTAATGATAATTAAATGCATGTTAATAGTTAAGAATGGTTGAACTTTAAAGGAGCTATGTAAATGCATGTATAGCTTAGCTAATTTAATGTTGTTGTTTAATTGACCAGTACATTTGATCAGCACAATTAATCTTAATAATAAAAGGGGCTTTATAAAAGATTACCTGAACTGTGAAATTATGGCAACTTGTGATTGGAGGGATACAAGGCAACTGTATCAGCAACAGCCTTGTGATTGGACATTGGTAACCATAGCAACCTGTGATTGGACGGATACAGCGAGATCGTCAGAGCAACAGGCTTCCCATTGGTCAGCATGAATCATAACGGATTCGAACCCAGTAGATGCGGTTGACTGATGAGGACTTTGAATTCAGTTGAAGTGTGAACGTTGGTCGTGTAGGACGTTCAAACAGTCTGCAGAGGAGTCGAGGTAGTTTACCTGACTCGACGTTAAGACTTGGCGAAGTCTGCTAGAGAAACGAACTATAAGCTGCGAGAAAGTTAATTCTACGAGCGATAGTTGTAATCGGTTTCTAAGGCGAAGTGAAGTGAGTCGACCGGTAGATAGACGGTGACTTTTCAAGAGAGAGACTGTGGTGAATCGTGAAAACTGCGGAACTGCTATTTGAATCTCAACGGCGAGATTCGGACTCTGAAGTGTTGTTGCGGCTGGTGAAACGGAGAGACGATTGACCTTGACACGGGGATCATCGACTGTGAAATCGTTCTGAGGAATTCTGCGGTTGCGTTGCTTACGGAAGAACAGACGATCGTTGACGGGGCTCGTGAGCGCGATACAAATCTACATTCCACCCTGAAGGCCTGCCACCATGCAGCGAGGGAGGTTTTACTAGTTACATTAATTATAAAAGTAATTGAATGTGCTGGTCATAAGTAGATAAGGTTTATAAGGATATATTCTGATGATTGTCTGATGTTGATTATTCATAATTGTTGATATTATTAAATCGCTATTTATAGAAAACGATATTGCCTTGACGATTATTGGCTAGTGATTCTGAATAATAGGGCGCTATTTAAATATTTGATTAGGCAACGAAGACATTAAAAAACACTGTACACCGTAGAAATATTCATCTACACAAACAGTTCTATTTATTCGCAAAAATAGATTCGAACTGGTACAATCACTGTATACTGAAAAATTATACTTAATGACTTAACAGTGAGCTGCATTGTTTTCACAGATACTTGTCGTATGCTCTCATCATTAAGGTGTTATAGACAATCAGGTGTACAGTAAAAGGATTGTTAAATAAAAATTGTCTGGGTGCCTCTATGCAGCGTCTTTCTTTTATGTAGTAATGTGATTACATGTACTATTTGTTTGTTAGGCTTTACGTAAAGCAGATGAAGCTAACATGGCTGCAGACAATGCCTCCCAGAGATTGCCGACCGTGCTAAATGAAGTCAGCCAGATACTCGAAGAACTTGGCATGTTGTCTTTTGATTCATTCAATGTAGCTGCACAGTTGTTGCGTTTGAATAAGCCGAGTGCTCGTGAATAAGCTTGTGCTCGGTTTTTTGTTTGAGAGTGGCGATTTTGAAATGTGCACATTACAATTTACAATTGTATGGGGGTTGATTCACCCGCCATCTTTCTACAGCAATAAGAATGTCAGTGAACAGAGAAATGGAGGTGTCACCCAAATGTGAACATGGATTATGGGGTTGAGTTATGTCAAATGCAGATAGCCTCACAAAATTTGTGCATTCACTGCCATTCAGTTTATTTATTTATTCACACATTTCTATACCGCCCCTTCAAGTCTCCTACTACTCAGAGGCGGTTTTTAGTATGGCCTGCATCTTAAATATTGATTTCAGTGAGTTCAGTCTAACTGCAGATCATTTATACATTTGTACTGTTTTATCTTAAATTTGAATATACCAAATGCAGATACATGCGAAATAAGTGGAGTCTAGAATTAAACATTTTGTAGATATATTTTATGGATGCCCCAGACACCGACTGAAGCACTACTCAACACACACCTGATTGACTTCATTGTCATTTTATTACTAATCAATAATACAATACTAATTTCATCAATTTATTTCTGTCCACATTTCTGAACAACACATTTCAACTGTATCGTATCGCAATGTCATCGTAAACTCCCAATTTTTAAAGTGCCAAGTACTCGAAAACTAAGTGTAGGGCAACGTTTATTTTTCTCCTTTTGTGTTTGTTATCCTATTTTCTTTTTGGTGTTCCAAGACTAAGAATTCTTGTTTTAAGTTTGAAACGTGAATTTGAGCTCTTCGTCATAATCATTATCATGTCTTAATTTTATACTTGCGTTTGACAGCTTGTGAGTTTGTGAAATATTATGCTTCTTTGAACTGGCTAATTGTTTTGAATCAGATCATTTCCAAGAATAGCTTATTGGTGTCTAAACAAAAGCGTGCAGGCAAAAGCGCGACGACAAATGCGCGCGTACAAAAGGGCTCCGTCGCAAATGCGCACTAAATAAATGCGCGCAGGACAAATGCGCGCGAAATGACATATGACAGACGACATATGACGAAAAACATATTGTTAACATCATTTAATGATCACAGAAAGTTATAAATCGAAATACGAAAAGCTAGAAATCTGACTACAAAAAGTTGGAAAAGTTGGAAACTGAATACGAAAAGTTAGAAGTCTTAATGTCTCAGAATACTACAGCAATGTAAATGTCCACATGAACGGCATAATCTAATACGAAAAGTTAGAAATCTAAATGTTCGAATGGACGTCATAATCTAATACGTAAGTCCGAGTACTACAAGTTATATATTGATGTTCTGTGCGATACCACTCAAGTAGTCTGCAAGTGGTACAGTCCCATAAGTTGGGACTATAATAGTCAGGAGACGTCGGTTCAGACGGACGTATTTACACTTGGATGCTTCAGGCTGTCAGAATCCTGCGTGATACCTCGCAATCTTCAGTTCATAGTGGTCTTGCTCATGATGGAAGTGCTCCAGGAGTCTGTCGTTTCGCGCGCATTTATCCTGCGCGCATGTGTTAAGCGCGCATTTGCAACGGAGCCCTTTTGTACACGCACATTTGTCGTCACGCTTTTGCCTGCGTGCTTTTGCTGTGGCGCCCTAATTTTTGTTTAATTATGAAACTGTAAGCTGTATCATTTTCTTTTTTGATGTTAGTCTGAGTGATTACATTTGCATCATACTGGGTTATGTCTTTTCAGGTCAACAGTCATCCGTCGACACCCACATTCTCGACTATCTAGAGAAATCTCTGGATTCTGCAGAAAATGAGCTTACGTCATTGAAGGTCGATGACCAGTTCCAGGCATTGCTTCTAATCCAGTCTCAGATGAGAGGTTGGGTTGCTTCGTACCAAGATGAACTTAACATTCTCATTGATGACGTTGAAAACATTCGACTGATTAATGAAACGGTTCCTCGAGACTGCTTTAAAAAGATCAGTCTGGAGCCAACCGATGTATCTGGCTGATCTAGCGAATGAACTGGTGGCCACGTTTTGCACTGCCACATCATGATAAAGAATTTAGAATTATTAATTTTGTAGAACATAGCTTATGCATGAATGTAGAGACAGTTGTGCTGCCGTGAATCATGAAGTTTTTATAATTGTGTTCTCTGTTGTTGGACTTATTTTAATGAATCCTTTTGATATCAGTGCTCTGTTGTCATTCATTCCTACTAAAAATTAGTTATGATTTAGTTAAAATTTCAACTTTTTTGCCATTTCATCTAATTATTACTGTAAAAAGATTTTCTTTCTGCTTGTGAAAAATAATTGGTAAATTTTCATAGAATAGTAGGCTACATAAGATAGTCTGTTTCTGTAGTCACAGAAGACAAGACTTATGTAAATCACACAGTACACTATTGTATTTCAACACGGTCCCATTAGAAAGCAGTTGTTAACATTCAGCTGCAGTTGCTTTGGCTTCTAATAGCCGTGCTTTAGCTAGTACACACTGTAGAGTAAATAAGTGACATTGACTGCATTTTGCCTATTCACTTTCTGTTGTATACCTCAATATTTTGATTATTTTGACTTTGCAGCTGGGTGACTACAAATTGTTATGTTGTTATTTGCTTATTAATGAGTTATTTGAACACGTTTAATTGCAGCATTGTTTATATTTCAGTTTTGTATTTATAATAATTTTGATGTACTATTATACTGGTACGATTGTAGAAATGGTATAACATCAGTCCTTACTGAGACCCAGGAAAAAGTAATTATCTGTAATATCTCTTTGTCCATTGTCCTTGTATACGTGTACCGGTACATGATTAGCTTTGCTTACTGATATTTTCAGGTTTAATATGGCATTCTGTTGCATACATTTTATTTATTAAGTCATGAAAGACTATAGATAAATTAGACTGTGGAAGTTATAATATATATATATGTTACTTAAGGAGTTGATAGGATGTACTGGAAAATTTTCTGAGCTGTGTGTAATAAATCAATCTGGTTTATAGCTTAGGTGACCAGTAGGCCCATTTATTGCTCAAACGTTTCGTGAATTTATTGGGTAACCTAAAATTTAATTGCAACATTGGTTATACTTCTTTCATTCCTGTTTTGAAAGAACTGAAATTTTGTCACATTAGAATAACTCAGCATCATGATGTCAACTCCTAATTTATAAAGAGATACTCTGCAGCAGGGCACTAGTTTTTTCACAAGTGTTGTGTCATAGCAGAGGGGTTGGATCAGATAGATCAGGGCAGCAATTTGTGAATAGTTGAGACTACAAATTGTTCATCAAAAGATTTTGTTTCGAATTTGGGTTTGCAAGTGCATTAAACACCAACTCCATTCAACCACAATGCTAACCAGTTTTTATATTATTTTTTCACCAGACATATTGTTCAAACAGGTCATTTCTTTGTGAACAAGCTTTGAACAGCTAGATCTAGATTTTGTAACTTTCATTCTGTATCTGTTCGTTCTGTTCAGTTGCTTGTGCGACAATTGTGCTTTGGAGACCCACATTCATAATGATGTTACTAATTACAGTTGCAATCTGTTACATGTTCATGCATTAAACAGAGATAGTAAGTCTACAATTCCGAAATCACAGCATTATGACTATTGTATGACTATTGTATGAAATGAATATATTTTTCTATTGTTGCCTAAATGTCTGGTACCTAAGCTATAATATTAGCATGATCTGTCATTCTAACTATGTTCATGTTTTTTATTTTAACAGCAGATTTTAATAGGATTACAGAATACAGGTGAATAATTTTTGATACCGTAATTAATTGCTGCTGATTACCTGTTGCACACCAATTCTGTTAGAATGATTTTGTTCAATTTCACTAGGCTAATTGAACATGTACCTTTGGAGTTTTGGGCAGTCACGTGCAAAATAGTACTTCAAGATACATGTAGACAGATTAAAATACTATATTTTAAAATCAATCAATTTTTGCCTATATAGCGTGGCTTAGTAGGCGGCCATTACCAGCTGGATCCACTCCCAGTAATAGGAGACCCGAGTGTAGACCGGGGGGATGGTATTGCAGGTAACCACTCCCCAGCTCGTCAGCCCAGCCTGGTACCATGTACCGTCCTTAAAGCAAGACATTGGTCCGCCGCTGTCACCCTAAAATATGCACACACATAGCAACACTTGTACCCAATTAGTGGCGAGCATAGTCGCCTATAGTGAGTGTACAGTCGTTAATTGAAAGGCCTGAGGGTGAAGGAATGTGTGTGATGACTGATGAAGTGTATACTATAGGGCCTATATAATTATGAATTATATGCCCTCAAGCTTCTCTAGTAACCTTGACATCTATAGATTCTAATAGGCTACAGAATCCAATCAGTGGATACTTGCTCGAATCGAAATTTATCATGTGGTGGATTTCAATATGGCTTCACACAGAAACGTCAAACTCGACTTTGGGACTACTGGACTAGCCTATACTAGGCCATGCTTCCTTGCCAGTATGTTTACACGGAGTTCTTATAGGCCCAGATTGAGCTTATTAATTTTAATCGTATTTAATGCCTGTGTAAATGCTGGGAAAGATACGATCTTTTCTCCAATTTTGCATCCTTTTTTATTGAGTTTCCATAATATTATGCTATCTCCATAGACGCGCGAATACATGTATAGGCCTACATGCAGCAAAGTATACTAAAGCGTATAGGCTACCCATCTAGAGACGTCACATAGCCTAACTGTTTAAACATGATAGGAAAGGAATCAAAAATAGTTGAATTTATTTTCATTACAGTCACAAACTTAATCAAGCAGTTAATGTGGGGCCAACGCCTATCTTTGCCTCCATGAGAGCAGAAGTAATTCTGGTTGTTTTTGCAGAAGTTGCCCTTTTCGTTTCAGTGCTGCGGTCATCGCCTACGCATCATCTGCTGATGCGGCGGCTGCGACTGCAGGTGGTCGCGCGTTGAGTGCCATCTCGAACTGTATCCACTCCCAGAAGTAGGACACGCGTGTGTAAACTGCGGGAAAACCGTTGCACGTGACAATGGTCCACGACGCATGACCAGCCACGTACCACGTGCCGTCCTTACGGCAGCTCATGGGTCCACCGCTGTCTCCCTGAGAGTCACAAATTATGCCAAATTATCTAACATCGCAACTAACCCAACTAAGTTAACGCACATGAGTCGGTAGGCCTAGGCATGTGCATGCATTTAAAATCCGATGTGAATAACATCACTAGCACATTCTTAGTTTCCTGCTTTGCACTTTCAAGCTCTTCTAAAAATGTAACCCAAGCCATTGTGTTTTTGTTCCTTCTGTAAAATATTAGTGGGCGCCCATAATTTATTATGCGTGAAGATGAATGAGCAGCTAGGGTATTTTGCGCCCGAGAGCAAACTATGAAATGTGCGTCCTCAACTCCCAAAAAGTTGATGACCTTTTCCAAAAATAAAAAATGAGGGTTAGGGTCATTTTGTCAAATTTGGCGTCCCCAGTCGCAACTCCCCAAAAAGTTGATGACCCTTTTTCAGACATGATCACTTCCAAATGGTGTACAGGCGTCGGCCGATTTGTATAGACCTAAGTTTACCATATTGGTTAGGCTACTTACGGAACATGCGTTTGGCATTCCTGTTCCGGCGCAAATGTGAGAGTCCCTTATGTATCCGATCTGAAGATCCCTGCATTCCTCGTTCGATATGGCTTCCACTTGAGCCTCCTGCAGTGCGTCCGGAATCCAGTCGTCCTGCCCTGTTGATGGGAATACAGATGTGTAGCCTATAATATGGGAATAGAGCAGGCCGGATAGGGGGCGTCCATCCCCTAAGCCTATGAAGCACGCCACCTATTTTAATAAAAATATTCCCCTCAGCAGCAACCCGCAAATTTATCATCCGGATATAATATATTTTTTTATTGTATCGAGTATCGAGGCGGTTTATTTTCCATCGCTTTGGGCTTTGGCTGTGACTTAATTAATACAATAGGCCTACAACACAACTGTAATTTGATATCACCCTTCCTACAGAGTTCAGAAGTGCACACACGCCCGTATGGCGCAAGCGCAGTTGTAGGCCTACTGCAAAGCAATTTTCGAGTGAAGGACTTGCTCAAGGTCTCTACGCAATGGCTTGAGGGGGTTCGAACCTACGACCCTCCGGTCACAGCGCAACGACCTTACCACTGCGCCACCACGTCCCACTTGGTTGAGAGAATTGGAACTCTTCTGAAGGGCACGTAATTATGATGTGACTACATGTATATCTGTGAGCAGGCGAGCAGCGCTTTAGAAATTGTCAAATACTATTACAATGAATGGCACTAACGTACAGTCCAATTTTCCCCAGCCAGTTATCCAGCATTCTTCGCCTGTGAAGTTGAAGTTTTGCTCCATAGGGAGGCAGACGAGTTCGACACCCGGATGATCGAGATCTGCCGGTTCGACGAGCCTCAGCAAGGCAATGTCATTCGGAAAGCCTATGTAGGGGTTCGGCGCCCAACGATCATGCTGCAGTTAGACATCATTATAATTATTAACCTATACATAATGGCTACATTGATTATACAAGTAGGCACTGTAGGCTATATGCAATCATAGAAAAGAGTCAACGGACTCGCACAATTCGGAACATGGCATCTAGAGAGAATTTAACGAGATAGCAAAGAAAACTGATACAGAAATTGACAGTGTTCAGTTTTCTGTTATTCCCCACAATGAGCCTAAATCGTAGGCCTATGCAAGAGTAATAATTATAGAACAAGAGGTAACCTAAATGCCATTTTCTCAAAAGGAACGAGTTGAATATATGTACGAACAATCACAAGTAGGCTATATCAAAACTGCAAATGTATTTTGAGACAGTGTTACACTGCCAACAATTCCGTTAGTGGATCAGGTTGTTGAGCAAAGATTCCTACGATTAAGATATGTGCAGAGACCCAGAGGCTTCTATCCCTATACCCAGCGGGCGCAAGTACGCCCAGTGGAAAACAGGGGGGAACAGTTCATAATGTATAAATTTCAGAAACAGGGTGGGAAAACTGGTCAAATGGAATGGAAGAGTACTTTTGAAGGGGGGAAATGGAAAGTCATGAGTTTTTGAGCCCGGCTGCTTGGGGGGGATAGAAGCCTCTGGAGAGACCTCCAGTTGACCGATTCCCTCACGTTGCAAAAGATAAGCCTAGTTGTGAGATTATTCTATAGGAGCGTGATAAATAAATGCTCCGTAGTCTATAAATTAGAAGCTTATTTCGTTTCAGTGACCTTGACGATGAGATCGATCGTACGGATCTGGACTCCAGTGAGGTCGAGTTGAGTGTGAGCTCCGAGCAAAATTCGGAAGTTCTCGGGATCTTCGCGTCGGGAATCGTTGACGCCAACCATGCTATGAGTAGCAGAGCATCAATCGCAAAAGATTCAATACCAAAATTCATAGATAGGAAGTTGGTCACAATGCCGGACGTGTCTCATGAGCCGACCCTATGGAACCCGTTTCCGCCATAGCTTATGGACCCTTCCATAGATAGAGTCAATAGGGTTTCATCCATGAATGTCTAGCTAGGCTCCTATCGCATGGCGTTGATGGCAAGAAAATAGGCCTAGAATTCGAGATGAGTGTGCTGCGCTGTCTGCGCATGAGTGTAATAATTATTGTATGAACTTAAGCTTATCAGCTTAATTAGGCCCATTAACATAATAGCATATAAAATTATAAGGCCATGGACCGAGGGTATAGAAGGACGAAGGGCTTCGCCGTTATCACAGGCGTCCATGGCGTACGTAGCTTACATGTATAGGCCTAATACCAGGACTTCAGAAGACGACGACGATGATTATAACAGAGGCATCCATTTGAGTAATTCTTGAGCACCCAAGACGTAGGCTAAATAGAAAATAATGAATTGCTATATAAGTGCCCTAGCCTATACTTTATAGGCATGTATAGGTGCGTTTTAGAAGTACGCCCTAAGGCATTCGCCCCTATAACAGGCGTCCATAAGGCCGCGCGGGTTATGCTTATAAGCTCATATAGGCTTACTACGACGAGGATCATAAAGATGTCGGCTCCTAAGAATAACCTTTAGAATAAATGCCAGTTTTTGTATGCTGAGTCAGTGGCGGCTCTACAGGGGATGCCAGAGGGCAAATGCCCCCACTGAATTCTTTGCCTCCCCGGTTCCCCCCCCCAATTTGATAGGGATAAAAATCCTTTGTTTTACTTCAATTAAGTTCTCTAATGCACAAGAAAATAATGTGTTTAAGCACAGAGTGAGATATATCCTGGGGGACTGATTAGGCAGCTCTAAGGCAGTGACTCAGTGACACTTGATTGGTATAGCCTTAGTCATGGACGCTGGTTATAAGGGCTTCGCCCTTCTATACCCAGGGTCCATGCTTCGCCCTTCTATGTATACACGAGGTCCATGCCTAAGTTGTGTAGTTTCTTGCAATAAATTCCATAATTTTCGTGATCGTCTAGATGCGTTAGTATAATATTGTATGCTAGTGGATGTTGCTGGGGAAATGCTGAAAGGGCAGTTGAAACTATAGAGGCTAATTGTCGTTGTTTAATTTTAAATTTGCTTTGTTTTACGCAAAATATTTTGTGAAAAAGTTAACATATTTTGCTAAGAGAAATGTGATAGGCTATAATATGGTTCATATGAACTGAGTCAGCTTATCATGAGGAGACTAGGTCTACACGACGCTCCTCAGAACACATTATAATTACAAATGGCAAAAAAAAATCGCGCTCACGCGCCAATAATTTCAAATTATTTATAGCATTTCCAATAGCATTTCACAGTTTACACTGCTTCAGGATAAGCTGTGCAAGAACTCTTAGTCATTACAGGCTTCAATTGTGCTATCAGCGCTATTCTGTGTCATAATTCTATATAGGCCCATATTGAGCAAAAGGTTTCGATAAACCAGGCCTTAAGCTAGCCCCCCCCCCATCAGGCTCTTTTGCCTCACCATTGACCCCCCGTTGGGAAATCCTATAGCCGCCACTGTGCTGATTTCTGTTGATTCAACTGACCGTTCTTCGACGCAGTGGGCGGCTGTCATGACCCATCCTGGGTCAATGAGCGAGGCACCGCACGTGTGATAGAAATCAGTTGTATTCTCCCTGAGGAACTGGAGCGACAGCTGCCAAGGCCAGTAGCCTGGAATCGCCTCCCGGCCGCCAACGATGCGAGGAGAGTCGGTTCCATTGGGTGCAACCCACGGAGGCTGCTCCGGTTTCACACCACATGTCGCCTGACCTGTATGATGACACGTCATCAACATCCTATTACTATAGGCCTACAACGAGATCATAATCACCACTATCATCGAAGGCCATAGCCAGGATTTTGTTTTGGGGTGCTTTCCACGTCTTATAAAACTTTCTTTTACATTACTTCACTTCGGTGGGGGGGGGTGTTCTACGCCCAAAGACTCTTTTTCCGCCTTTTCATACTAAAAACGAACTTTTACATTGTCATCTTTTTTCATTTTGTCGGGTGTTTAAACACCAAAAACACCCCTCGTCTACGGCCTTGACCACTATAAACATCATCATCATTACCATCAATCATCGCCATCATCATCATCATTCTTACATAAAACTTCAAAAATTTTAAGCGCAGGTGAATAAGCCGGTGGACTGAGCTATAGGCCTAGCTTTGGTATGGCGCCATAAAATTAAGTCTGGAGATTATACGATTCGGCCTAACTGGCCTATATGACTATGACATTCAGGGCTTCTGTTTAGCATGCAGCTGTACACAAATGTGCAGTTGTAAATGCATTTTGTGCAGTTGTAAACGTCGTTTTGTGCAGATGGAAAATAGTAAAAGAAAGGACAAATTGTATACTCCAATTTGGCATCAAATTATCAAAATTTCGTTGGCTTCTGGGGCGTTAAGAGGATGCGCAACACTATAGGCCTATAGTGGGAAACCATTGAGAAATTTTGACCCAGTTGTACTGTGAAAGTCAAAATCAACATTGGCAAACTTTAAGTAAATAAGAGCCAAGAATGTACTTCATTTGGCATCTAATTGTCAAATTTCGTTTGTTTCTGGGGCTTTACTCCAGATCCCACTGCCATGGGTCGATATCATTTAAGAGGGTGTGCAATAGTAGGCCTACAGTGGAAAACCTTTGAGAAAACCTGGCCTCAGTTATAGCCTACTGTGAAAGTCAAAATCAAGATTGGCAAGTTTTAAGTAAATAAGGGTTGATATCATTTAAGAGGGTGTGCAATAGTAGCAATAGTAGGCCTATAGCGGCAAACCTTTGAGAAATCTTGGCCCCAGTTATACTGTGAAAGTCAAAATCAAGATTGGCAAGTTTTAAGTAAATAAGAGCCAAGAATGTACTCCATTTGGCATCTAAATTGTCACAATTTCGTTGGCTTCTGCCGCTGGGGGAGCTTACGACGCTCCCTCAGACCCCCTAGTCGTTAGGGGATGGGATTGTGCAGTTGTCAGTTGTCAACATTTCTTTAAAAAGCCCTGGACTATGTCGAATAATGCTTCTACCTGGAGACAATCGCCGCCAAGTCACTTAATCAATCGACATTAATTCACAATGTAGGCCTATAGACCTACAGGACAGAACTTCAGTAACAATTATTGGTGGGATTTTAGTTGCTGGTTTTTTCTTACCGGACACCGAGGCAATGAAGAAAGCCGAAATACAGAGAATTTCAAACATTGCCAGAATTCCTGTTTTGCGTAAGAGTTTACTTCAACCGTTTCTGCATGGACATCCGTATGAAATGGGTCTTCACTTTTACTTTATACGCCAGTAAACTAAAGAAAAGGCTGATGAGAGGCTTTTATCGGTTATTCGGTTTATCTGATGCACATCAGATGTTCAATTCTCAGTCCTTCAACTGCGTAATATTCGCGATGAGAAACAATCAGCTGTCCGTATATATATACAGGGTGGCGCAAAAAAAACCCGGACTAGTGACATTTTGGTTTGGCATTTACTATAAAATTGAATGAACTGTAAAATTTCAGATTTCTTTGAATACTTAAGAAATTTCAGTCAAAGTGATGTTCAATATGTCCTCCGTTTGCTGCGATAACCAATGATAATCGCTTGCGAAACTTCCAATAGCCAG
>JAQFXW010001921.1:0-13927 GCA_034693945.1 Dendrobaena attemsi
AAAATGTTCATAATTAAATAATCTTTCATCCTACTTAGAAATTGGTCTAGTATATCAAACTGTTTAAAAGACCTTGCAATGCATAATAACATCTGTACCAAATTTCCTTTTCAATGGTTCTTTAACTTTGCAGTTTGTAAAAGAGTTCATTCATTGAATGCCATTTTGTCTCATTACTAAGGAAAAATGTTTCTCCACGATAGAATATACTTAACATGTTAAAATGACTGGCACAAACCAGGCCAGACCGATGTACAATGTGCAAATTCGCTAAATAACGGCACCACAAAAAGTCGGAATATGGTAAATGAATTATAGTTCAAGACTAACTTGAGTTTGATCCAACCCAGGCCAGGCCAAGCGTGCCCTGCGCAAAATCTCGATATGTAAAGATGAAGGCAAGACAGTAGAGATCTTGATCCGCAAGTGAATTCATGTTCAAGAAGTTGCTGACGTCAATGTTTGGTTGACAAAAAGGATTTTGAGATGCTTGTGACGTTTGACAGATAGCACTCGTATTAATCTAAAACAGACAAAAATTACACATTACTATTTACATCGAAGACACTAAAGAGAGGATGCTAAAGAGAGTTTCTATTTTCACAGACAACGTCAAAATACACACATCACACAAATACCTGGCTGTCAGTTCATATGGTTTCTGTTAATCATAGATTAATCATTTTACAACTGGTCCAAAGTCTGCATAAACAGAAAAGCCTGAAAGATTAGCAGAGACTTCAGAGAATGTGGGACACACAGGATTACTCTTAACATATCGACAGCTTTGCTTCAGTATTTCTAACTTCTTATAAATCCCTTATAAATCCAAAACCCCATTTAACTATTGACTTACTACACAGTCAAATGGCAACAAAATACAAATAACGCATAATATCGAAAGCTCATTTAGTTTTCATAGTTATTTTCATCTTAATATGGACATACATGATCATTACACTAGGTCATGCAATAAATATCGCAAGTGTTATGCTGGCACAAATATTAGACAGTTTTCTATTTTGGTTCGTGGTTCAACGCTATGGAATTCTTTGCCAACTGAGATAGTGTCCCTGTATGCTGTACAACATTATAAGAGACAGTTGAGATGGCATGAAAGTACTTTGTGTAACATTACTAAATGGTAACTAAATAGAAAAAAAACATCTGTGTAACATTATGACTTGCATAATAAATGTGCATGTATAATTTATAGTTCTGTAAGCACTGCTGCACATGCAAAAATGCACATTGTTAGCACTCATTGCTTCAACGGTTATATGTTACTGTACATGGAAATTGTAATGTGTAAGGGCGACCCTGCCAGCGGAACAATGTTGTTCCTTTTGGGTTTATCCTTTTCTGACACCATGAAATTACCAAACACATATATGTGAACTTGTATTACTTGATGTTGATCAATAAAGCATCTTCAACAATTAGCAAACTTTCATACCAGTGCAGACGGGCAATCATCACATGGTAATATTCAGTCATTCATTTCAAGAATACGAGTGTAGCATTGAACAATTTAGGTGTACTACACCAATTGCAAACATTGCCATAGCACAAACAAAGACAACATGCACAACATATACATAGAATCTAACCTGCATCCTGTGAACAGCAAATGTGATTCCATTGTATGGACCAAAGCTCTGGTATTGGAACGTCGTATTGGAGTAGATAATCTTAATGGCATTAACGTGGCTCGAAAACAAAGCAGTTATCTCGTCTTTGATTTGAGCATCAGTCTATATATATATCATAAAAATCACAAAAGTGTATTACTGAAAGTGTATTGCATACACCCATAATTATAGCATACCGTAATTATATAATATGCATGAGGAACATGAATTCTAAGTATTCAAATGATCTCCCATTTGAATCTTCTGTATTCTTCCTTCACACTTGAATTCAGTTACATGTACTTCTCAATGTAAGCAAAATCATATTGGATATCTCTAGTCAAGAGGTTTTAATCAGTGCTATCATAAAGTCACAAAATGCTTTTTCTGATTTCAACTTCAAATGTCTGCCTGTTGAAACTTGGATGCTTATTAATGAAGATGAACTATTAAGCCAGTGCTGTCCCACCCGCGGCCTGCGGGCCACATGCGGCCCGCGAGCTGATTTTGTGTGGCCCACCTGAGCATGCAGAGTTTTTGTAGTCTGTGTAGAAATGATGCAAAAGACAATTTTTGGAGTACTTGCATTGCATAGAGAGAATTTTTCCTTTCTAAGGTGAATGTATGCAGGCATAAAAAGGTCATCAAGCAATTTAGGGATGCTTTTAGAAGCTGAAGATACGATCAATGGTAATAAAATCAAGGTTATCAGATTATTTAGGGGCGCTTATAGAAGATTTTCTTTGGATATGACTAAAGAAAGTCATCAGTTTTATTGGTCACAGAGGATGCGGCCCGCAGCTTGAAGAATAGTCTTTGTGTGGCCCGCAGAGCCAAAAAGGCTGGACAGCTCTGTATTAAGCTGTACATGATTGGTTAGTGCCACATTCAATTTTAGTTTGTTTTATATTACACACAAGAGTTATAATAACAGAATCAACTAAGCAAAATATCACAAGTGCCTGTACTATAGAAAGAAATAGTGTAAGTTTAGACAGTTTTTCTACAGAAATGCCCACACATCAACTCCAAGTAAGCAAAGTAAGTAAATATGTCCTTTATTATACCAATTGCAAACCACACATTGGTTGCCATTAGAATTATGCAATAGCTATGGTTGTTCATTAATCAACCATAAGGTTTTGTACAACCCAACTCTCGAGTTCTCTGTCTGCACCATGAGCAAACAAGAGCAAAAACGTTAGTAGAAGGAAATGAATAATAATTACATATCCAAGTTTAGCCGTTAGGTTCTTCATGTAGTCCCACATGGGTGGATCTGATTGCAGAAATAGAGAACACATTCGCCTCTGGTCGCTGTTCGATGTGTCCGTCTGACGCTTCTCTCGTTCATGGTTCGCTCCATAAGTGTACCGACTGAACGGATCCTCAACGTTCAAGCTCCTGTGCCGAGGCTGTCAAAGAATTCAGTGTACATGACATTGCAATTTAAAACGTAGATATTATTAATTTCAGTGTCAGCTGTAAGCACTGCAACTAGCATCGATGAATAAGCTGGTCTTCCCGATGTGGTACTGAGATATTTAGATGATTTATACAACATTACGTTACAACAGAAGTGAGTTGATATCTTACTGCTTTCTGCCAGAAACTAAAACTTATACAGCCTAATCCAGCTTTTATGTAGAACTTCTACTTCCATTGCAGAAGGATTTCAACTGTCGATAAAAAAAACTATGCAGCAACTAAAACTGTAATGTTATTAGAATGGCACTTGTGTTGTTCTAGTAAATTTAGAATTTATCACGAATCATAAAGTGTGCAATACATCGAAAGATCCGACTGTTTTTGTGGATCTTCTCTGACACAAGGACAATAGGACATCAATCATCAGTAGCATGATAAACGCTAAACAAACATGGCTGTCTGGGAAATACCTTTGCCGTGGGTTTTCTAACAGCTGAATTTTGTACAGTCTTCATCCATTCGTGTATCTCAGAATTGTGAAGACCACACGATGAGCCTTGATGATGATGATGATGATCACTGCTATAACAAGCAAAGTCATGACGGACAAACTGTTTAATCAACAATTATTATTCAAATAAAAAAAAACTACAAGTAAGCAATTTCAATCTCTCAGAACATTGTCAGTATTTGTTTCTTGGCAAAAAGTAATGCAGATAATCAGTGGGAACCTATCAATGGAAGAAAGAATGATCTCCTATGGTTGTCATGATAAAGATTTAACATTTGGACATAAACAGCACTGTTGTTGAATTCCATGGTTATAATAGCCTCCAATAAACATTAATTAATTTATAACTGGAGTGGGAACTTCTTCTCTCGTTCCAAGTGAGGGGTTAGGTACAGGGGTTAGTCTGATCTCATAGCTGCACGAACGAAATATTGCATTAGCTTCACAACCATTATCAGAAAAAGTTTTTAATGCTTAAAAAGTGAGAAATACATCATTATTACTCAACTAAGACATTCTATATTACCATAGCTTTCAACAAAAGCCTCAAAGGTAAGCTACAAAATCATGAAATGGTAATACTTTACTAAAAGTTCACCAGGGTCCTGCATGAAGCCCTCATTTTCCGCTGCACAGGGCCGTCCTTAGGCATGGGCAGTGTGGGCAGTCGCTAGGGGCCTCCAAATTGCTAAAAGTAAAGAAACTTTCTTTAAGAAAGAATTGTACTGGATATTTTTGGGAAATTTCAACTAGCGTAATATCTGAGAAAGGGTCGTCAGATTTTATGAAGGTGGGCCTTGGCACATTGCTTTGCCCAGGGGTCTCCAATGGTCTTCAGATGGTCCTGGTTCTGCACTATGATTCACAACAGTTAGAGAGAGACAGAGAGAGAGATAGACAGAGACAGAGAGAGTTGAATTCGCTATACATCTCAATTTTCAACACAGTCTAATGTGAATGACAAATGAGTGATCCTGAGGGGGTCTTTCCTGAGTCAAACTTGGGTCATGCCAATGTGTTATTCAATGTTCTCATTTGTCACACAGCTGTTTATACTCATTAAGCTTTTCTATTTGGTTATGGTTGTGGTCGCTTAACTGCTATGACTTTACACTGGTTACTCTAGCAGTTTATTTTCACCTGTCACTGCATTGATATGTCGAACTCCAGAAGGTTTTTAACTCAACATATTTCTCAGTGTCCCACGACTCAAATTAACATAAATTCATCATCTTTGTTTAGACTTCAGAAGAAACCTGACAAAAGATGTTTGCAAAATTGGTGACAGAGCACCTGTGAATTTACCGTTATACTACTACTTGGGTATGGGTGCGTTGCATTTATCGCTTGCACATACCAGTGTGTCTGGAAATACAATACTGTTACCCATTTTCTTGAGTGCAAAAAACAAAAGAGATTACTGCAGCAATTATGACCGATATTATTTGTACCTGTCAGGCATTGGATGAAGCACATCATCACTTGAATAGATGAATGAGTGAAACGGTACTTCTCCTTTAAAGTGTAGGTGCGATTTGTCAATGTAATATGTTTTCCCATTTGTGTCTATTTGACCAGCAAATATTCCCATTATTATGGACCCATGAACAAAGGAAGAGTGATCACCTGCAAGCAAAACAATATATTCTCTTCAAAATGTTAAGAAAACAAAAGACAAAAATATCTAATAACATTCATCAGGCTTGAATTAATCTCTTTCTGGGGAGTGTCAGCCTCGTCTTCCACTTGTTTCTGTCTCTAGTATCTTCTTTCTTCAATTGCAGAAATTCAGATCTTCTTGTATCACGTGGAGCGTGGTAGTGTAGTGGTGAAGGTTGCCGCCTTGCAGCCAAAAAGTTGCAGGTTCGAATCCCACCTGCTGCATAGGGACCCTTAGCAAGTCCTTCTCTCACAATCGCTCAAGCGCTTTGGTGTGTAAAACTCCGACACACCTGGGGGCTGTAGTCGGGACCGCCTCTGAGTAGTAGTGATCTGTCAGAGGCTGTATAGAAATACACAAATACAATGTCTCTCTATCACTTCTTTTCTTGTCCCCAACTGTGGTATCTATAGACCACTGCTTTCATGATTCTTTTAATGAAACTGTCATCTACTCCTAGCATCAGATTTCCGTACCATCTCAACCTGGCCTCTCCTACTTTATCAAATATACAATGCATGCCACTCCAAGTGTCTTTTTGACGCTCTCATTCCTTTTTTCTATCCTTCGATGAGATTTCAAATATCCAATTATCCATCGCAACATTCTCATCTCTGTTCTCTCCAGAACCCTGCCTCCTTCCTCGTTAACTTATCTTTGTTAAAATAACCAATAACATAAATGTTTTCAAATGAAGGATAATTGACACACTTATCAAGACAAAGATCTTTTAAATTCTACAAAACACATGCACAATTGTACATGTTTTCAAACCATTTATCTTATTTATTGAGTATACATACCGGTACTTTGTTTTCACTCTTCCTGTTAAAAAATATTAACTCGTCTATACTACTAGAATACCTTACTAGATCTCGATACGAGTTCAAAGATTTTTCTAACATTAGTATTGGTTCCTCTTGGGGTCTAGGATTAGGATTGTTGTTGATTGACAATTTTTTTTTTGGCTAACTACCTGCATGTGTATTGTTTTGTTATTGATTGTGTAACTCTTGTAAAGTATAAGTGTTCTGTCTCGTGCTATTAAAAGATTACTTACTTACTTATGACCTCACATGGATATCAGACATAAGTCTGTGACTTCAGACAAGCACCTGAACTCATATGTTTTTAGTCAAAACTACAACTGAAACTGAAACACTAACTCTAGAAAAGAAACGGACCTTCTAGATATCCTTGATAGAGGTGTGAAAATTCCGTCGGATCATTCTCTCCATCAACAACAAGCGTTGAATGAGAACCAAACGTCTCCGTATCCTGGACCAATCTTATCTGGAACTCTCTACGAATAGAGCACAACGATACAAAAAAGCTCCAAATGGCTTAATAATTTTAAAACATTTCTAAAGACAAGGATAAAAAAATTAATGTCAACAGAAATATTGTAAGAGAAATTGCAATAAGCAAGCTTGAAAATTGACCTATAAAGCTTGGTAAGACATTCAGTTCAAGTCAATCTTCTTTCAATCACAAATTTAAAATTTATATAGCACCGCACTAAGAGTAGAATAAATCATCTCTGTGACAGATTAACTGATGTTAAACATCATTTACAACTAGACAAATTACAGTAGTTAGCAAATCTAACTGAAAGACAACTCAACATTGTGTTTAATTAACTACAGGGTGTTTTAAAAGCTTGATCCCCCTAAGTGTTTAATTAACTACAGTCGATTTTAAGGTCCATGCAGCTCTTAATAAGTAAAAAAAGAAAGGCATAACAAAGCGTAAATGTCTTGAAAGGCAAATTCCTTGATTTCAAAACTAAAATTTGACATATATCTTGCAAAATTTTAAATGGAAACAGATTTCCAGAAATGTAAGGTTGCTACAATGAGAAAACCTTATAATTATAAAAATTTCTCTTTTCTCTTTTGATGTGCCAACTAGTAAATTCAGGGATGTGACCATGAAAGGCTCTCAAAATCTTCCTACTAGAATTTTTACCTATTCCAGTATTATTGGCCAAACATGAACTGAATATTTACCTTCCATGAGCAAAGAAATTCAGATGGACTTCTGGTGGAGAGGTATCTTGAGATGTTGCTGATCGTCGAACCCTCTGGTGGCTTGCTTCAAGCCAGCGGGCATCGTAATTAAGTGCTTCGTAATGACGAATAAATTTGTTCAGCGGTAATTTTCCTGCACAAAAAAATTCAATTCTTGACCCCTACATTGAAATTATTGTATACATTAGCGCATAGAAATCAGCAGTGTACTTCAAAACAAAATCATGAATGAAATGTCCAGAATCGTAGTATAGAGAATATCTCAGCTGACTTTCTGTTTGATAATCCACAATGCCTGATCAGCAAAACACGAGCCAATGGAGTGCCATCGCACAGCTTCCCACCTAAATTAAGAAAACTTTAGCTAGTAACAGTTCTCAATTCTTTTATATTAGAACTTCTATTTCACCTCCGTCAGGCATTTCCCCGATGATGAAGCCTTAAGAAGACATCTCTCAATCGAGCCAAGCCATGCGCTCTTATGTCTTTCTGTAAATTATCCATCCAAGTCTTTGCTGGTCTTCCTTTGCTTCTTCTTCCTTTGCTTCTTCTTCCTTTGCTTCTTCTTCCTTTGCTTCTTCTTCCCTCTATTTGTCTATGCAGCGCCATCATCAATGGTCTTCCGTTATCCATCCTCGATATCCAGTCCATATCCCTCCATGTCAGTCTTCTTTTCTAGATTGTTTTCTAGCTCTTAATTATATACTTTTAACAAGCATCATTGAGAGAGCACAGAACTCACTGTCTACTCTGCATACCAAATGCATAGTTTGCTGTGAGACTGGAAATTAAAACGATGTATGATAGGTGATGAACCAGTTGTTATACAATATGAGAATCATTGAAAAGGCTGCACAACATTGTTATCTCTTGTATAGTTTCACAAATCTGAGTGTACATCTGTGGCTACCATCCCCACCTGCAGTGGAATACAGTGGAATGTGGGTTGATCCTCTGATCCCCATGAACCACGACCCCCATGCATTCTGGTGGATCGATTGGTCCCTTTGGAACAATCTTCCCCGATGATATTTTGACCTTTAACATTTCCTCTAATTAATTACTTCTTGTAGTTGTGTTAAGATTCGTGAATACAGACCATGGGCAGATAGGATCATGGTGCTTTTGAGAAATTGGTGTTTTGCAAAAGTCCTATTACACACATAGGTGCCTCTGTAATGGTATGGCCGTAACACATCATATAAATTTTTTATTATATGTAGACCAATAATTCCTCAGCATGAAATGTCCTAAGAAAGCTGTAAATAGAGATTCTATAAAACATGGCCATGAATTTCAAAAAATTGTAAATGAATTTCAAAGCATTAAACACAGTCATTAAACGATGACTCTATCACCTGTGATCATGTGATACCTATTATCACCACAAAGAGGAAGCCAGTTACAAATGGAGGAGTGACAGTCATGCCACTCAGTGGTAAAAATAACACCCAAGCTTCAATGCTTGCACCAGGCTTAAAGAGGTCAAGGGTTGCTTTCCACAGCCAATCAGAATCAACCGCTGCAGCCTACAAGCCAGAATTACTAGACTGTGACAATAGACTTTCTTTAACAATGACCGAAACTGGAATTATTGGCCCTTCACCTGTTGGCCAGGAGTCACTTTTATTTGAGTACCAACACAGATGAACAGTCATCAGCATGAGTGACCTATATTATATGATTCTAAGAACACCACCATGTCCAACAAGAAACAAAGTTTCACCAGAATAAGTCAAGACTCATTGCACCTGTGAGTCCATAATTATAACAATTGCACCCTAATACATGATCATAGTGATTCGTATTCCTATATGCAAATCATCTGCTTAGAATAGAAGTGATTCATTGTTGGCTGTAGACAGATTGGATTACCACTGCCACCAAGGGTGCTTAATTTCACAAGACCAAACCAACTCTAGATAATGGTTTACCCAATACTCATAGAATAATATGAATTTTATGAATAACTATTACTATGTAGGTCTGACCAGTTTCTTTCTCGTAGTTAGTTAGAAACACGCTGCTGCAGATAAGAAATCACAACAAATAAGTTTTCAGTTCTACTTCTCAGACATCTGAAATAGGTCATGAGAGCCAGTACCCTGGGTCAAGCATTGGGAATAATAAATTGGTGTTGCCAAACTTTATAGTGTTACTAATTTTACAGCTTACTAGCATTGTCCATAATAAACTGCTAGAGTAACGAATTTAAAGTCGTAGCAATTAAGCGACCATAACCATCACCGAAAGAAAAGCTTAATGAGAATAAACAGCTGTGCGACAAAAGGGAGCATTGAATTACACATTGGCATGACCCAAGTTTGACTCAGGAAAGACCCCCTCAGGATCACTCATCTGTCATTCACACTAGACTGGGTTGTAAATTGAGATGTATAGCGAATTGGGCGCCTTGCATGGCTTCAAAGATTCAATTTGACTCCTATAATAACCTGTAGGCCTATTGCTCAATTCATAGTATGTCTGTAATCATATTGCATTACTGTCCATATTATTTCAATAACTGAGCTGTCATCCCATTTGACAGAAAACTGAATTTTCCCATTGAAAATTTAACCATCGATCAAAGTGAATCATAAACCCATGTACAGTTGTACATTGTACACCCAGATGAAAATAGCCACAATTTGACCTACTGGCATGCAAGATTATACAGTCTAAGCATCAGCCGAATTAGGTGAAGGACTATTGTAATCTATACAATGCATTCTATTTATAACAGTGTTTTTCATTGCCCTTTTACACCACATCTTTTTTATCAAGCAACCCTTCTGAGTCAATATTAACTAAATCAAACAGTTAACCCACCAAGGTTCCTGTATCACCCATTTTTTTTATTGTACTTGGCCTCTGAGAAAAAGAATGCCCAGTAAATAAATAGCCAGCAGGATTGATTCTAAAATTATCACCTGTAATCAAGAAACTGCCCGAGGATAGATATGCAGCAGACACCTGTAGAGACCAATTACTATTTAGATTGGCTTGAAAACACACCTTGATTAATCCATAACCAATTCAGAGTAATTCCCCGTACACCATAATTTTCTAATTTACTTATTAAGATCAATGATTGACAGTATCAAAAGCCTAAAAAGGCCATAAAATTATATAAATATTATAGGCTTAATATTTCCTGCATAACGTGCATACACTGTAGGCCTACGTTGAAGATAGAGGCCCGAGTATATTATCTAGTGACTGTGACTTCCGATTTCATATCTGATCAACAGCAACGAAATATTAACAAAGACTTGGCTGTTACCTGCGTTTGTTGCTCGCAATGAACATTCTAAGAAAATAATAAGAAACGTAGTCGTTGAGACCAAAAACCGCGACAGTCTAAAATCATCCATAACTCTCATTTACTTTAATAATACAGCGTATAACTCGACTAACTAACTGTCTCTTAGAACAGCGTTCGCTCAACAAACTCTTAGCAAGACCAGTCGTGAACCGCGATGAAGTCGTGATTCTCGTGACAATGCTTAATATGATCCCATCCGTAGGCGACTGCTTTACAATGTAGGCCTACAAAGGCGCTACCATACGCACATCAAACACCTACTAGGCCTATCCATCGACGCCTACGCTGCGTATACAATGAATTATTCACTTTCGAATACACCATAGACTATAATTTAAAGCTGAACCAAGCGATGCGAAGCCAGTCGAGCATTATTAGCGCCGCCACTCAAACGATTGCGTTGAGTAAGTAAGTAGCCTACTGAAGTGGTTTAATTATAATTTACATTTAAGCCTATATGACTAGCGTTATAGGCATAGGTCTATAGATATCTTCTTGGAACATGAAACGATCATACATTATGCATATCTAGAATAGGCCTATACATTGTACTTTAGAATAGGCCTATACATTGTGCTGCATTACATTGTAGGCTATAGGGACTTATTGGATTGTATTAGGCCTAGTTATTTTATTATGTTGTAGGCCTATAAACTTTCGTTAAAGTCATGTTTATGAAATTCGCAATCAATATTAATAAACCTATAAAGGATTAGCACTATTCCTCCATAGTTTGTGTTATATATCACCACAGTATATCACTGAGAATGTAGGCTAATGTCTCTCAGTCGAGCTCTGTCTGCACGTCGTGTGCACGACCGAACACTTTATTGGATCTAAGATTTCACATGGGGTCATGGGCCATCATGCAGCCATGCGTCCATGAGGCCCTTATGCGTGGGTCCTTTCTGCGTGGGGTGCAATGCATCCTATGTTCTACTTGACAGTGCTCTTACCTTTTCTCAACATTTATCCTTTCTTATACTCGCTCTTGCTATCATCACCTTCGTCGTTTACGAGTTATTCGGAGGAGGTCTGTTTAAACTTTCTCCAGAGTGCTTTAAACGCTGGTTCATGCTTTCATAACGAATCGCATTGATTATGCCCTACCGCTGTTCCATTTACAGAGTGGCCCAAAAAGTGATAACATTACGAGTTTCCTTATTATTTCGATCTTAAGTAAGAATTGTAAAATAAAATTTTATAGACGGAAAGGCAATTCATAATGACGTAGGGGCCTATACCTGCCAATTTTCAGCCAAATATCTCACAAAGAGAAAAAGTTATTCGACTTTTAGTGACGTCACCCACACTTTTTGTAACGTTTTGTGCATTGCAGCTTTTTTAATCATTAGAGTACATGCAGTAGGTGGGTTCACTAAAGGTGCTTCAACTTTTGTTGGCTATGAAATATTTTGATAGAATTTGGTTGTTATACGTAAGTATGAACTACTTTTGAGGCTGCTGCATTTCATTAATTAAACAATTTCTACTTTTGGCGGAACAAATAACAAAAACTGCTAAACACTATTTGAAGCACCAAAAACAGTGGGTGACGTCACTAAAAAATTGAATAACTCTTATTCTGGGTGAAATATTTTGGTGAAATTTGGAAGTTATACGTAAAAATGAATTGCCTTTCAATCTGCAACTTTTTATTTGAAAGCTTTACTTTTGACCAAAATATTTAAAAAATAACTGCTGTGTCCTGACTTTTTTGGGGCCACCCTGTATATTGGACTTCCTCGTTCAAGCCTTGCTCCTCTTCAAGCTGTTGTCAATTCGGCTGCTCGAATCATAGCTCGTTTTCCTCATTTCTCTTGTATCTCAGCCTTTCTTTTGGATCACCTCCATTGGTTACCGGTCTCACTGAGGATTCGACTTCAGGTCTTGATACAGGTCAACCGGGCTTTCTCTGTTCGCTTTCTGGCTGTATCACTGATCTCATGTCAAGGCCTCTTTCAGCTTCGTCTCTCCGCCCACTTCGCTCTCTTGCTCGATCTGATCTTCTTGTGCCTCGCTCTCGGACTGCTTTTGCTCAGACTCGTGGTTTTGCTAATTATGGTCCCTTCTTGTGTAATGGTCTTCCTCCTGCACTTCGTTCCACTCTGCTCTCTGTCTTTCTTCCAGGGGTGGAAAAAACCAAGATTTTTTAAAATGAAAACTTGGTTTTGATTTTTTGTGTGGTTTCTTTGTGGTTTTTTGGTTTTAAGATTAATAATGTTAAGAAAAAAACTTCAACTCAGATTTCATACCTATAAGGTACTGATTAATTCAGTAGAGATTTCAGACTGATAAACACAGAATGATTGATTTCAGTTGATTATATTACAATAATAAGTCAAAATTTGGATTTTAGGACATTGAATTAATGTTAATTAACAATTCTAAAAATTAAAATCAAAAACCAAAACACCAAAATTTCTTTGTTTTTTTAGAAAAAGCAAAAAGCCAAAACAAAAACATTTTGCCACCTCTGCTCTCTTCCTACTGCTGTTCGCCCCGTGAAGTCTCATCTTTTCCCTCGGAGTCCTCGCGCCGGAAGCGCTTCTGAGTAGACTTGCTCTGTAAGATAAGCTTATAAAAGTTCTGCTACATAAGGCTACAATACAATGTAGACTAATATACGTACATTGTTTGACTTTGTCTACTACCATCACTCTTCCTCATGCAGTGTTTATTGTCACTGACAGCATTTTCAACCTATTATAGCCTATGCGCTGTGGATCGAGTAAACCAATAATGTGCGGATAAGAGAAGTTCACAACACGTACCGTGCCTACATATTGTATTATTGTACTGTGTAATCGTAATGGTAACTCAAAAGGTACAGGTAGCGCCCACAAAAACGATGTCGCGGGAACCAGACTAACAGACGCTTAGTCGAATTAGAATTCTTAAGGCAGAGGTCAAAATCCAAGAAGAGTGGAAGACAGACAGACAGCTAAGCCTAAGGCGGATGATGCTTACAGTTCAGACGACGAGGAAGGCGAGTAGTAGTAGTGGTAGTAGTAGTAGTAGTAGTAGTAGTGTGGCGCGACCGGGATCCGGGGCCTGGGTTTGGCAGCTACGCAGGCTATAATCTACGCACTGAAAGAACCACGTTTATTTAAATGTCCGTTTCTGGTACCAGGAGATTAGTACGTTCTCCAACGATGAGGCAGTCACTAAGTGTAGCCCTACTCTAACTAATTAGAGCGCTTCTAATCTGTTTCAATTAGGCAAACGTTCTTCACAAAGAGCACTTAAACTAACGGCGGCTAGCTTAATGCTGAGGATAGGCGCGATGTGGCTTTATAGCGGCAGTGAGTTCGTCGTTCGGTCTGATACGATCCGTAACTG
>JAQFXW010001922.1:0-10000 GCA_034693945.1 Dendrobaena attemsi
TTTAGCAAGTCCTTCACTCACAATTGCTGAAGCGCTTCGGCGTGTAAAACTCTGACACACCCTCGGGCTGTAGTCGGACCGCTCTGAATAGTAGTGTAAGAGGCGGTATAGAAATACACACATACATACATAATTGCCTGTACATATAAAATGGCGAGTATCAATAGTGGGATTGCGGAATACAGACGTAATTCCGAAAGCAACGTTTGACTAGACAGAGTATGTGCCTATGACATATCTGAATCTGAACATGAAAATTATGAACATAGGCCTACTAGTAGCATTGGTCATAAAGAAACGTGTGTTGGGTGCCACCTCTGCTGCAGTGATTGTAAGACAATAATGTTATTTATAGGCATATGCATATGTATCACTATAATTATTATGCTGACTGCATTGCACATGACGAATATTCTGGCCATAAGATTTTATGGCTGCTTGCTAAATACTGTATATGCCTATTACGTTTCCCAATTCCACTTATTTATTTATTTATGCATATATTTCTGTACCGCCTTTTCAAGTTCTATATTGGAATTTCAGTTTCAGTTAGCCTGTGATCTCTCATGTGTACACAATCAATGTAAAGGTCAATATCTTAATGTCAGTGATTACGCGAAGAATAAAATCAAATTGCACGTGATTATTTGCGCAGTTAATAAATCTCCTTTTCTGTGCAACCATTTTCGTTTCTTTTAGCCGATGGACTCTTCGTGTAGGCCAACACACGAGTAGACCTTTATCCTAGTACACACTGTTGGATAGGACTACACGAATAGTTAGTCCCATACATGCTTCCTTCTGTGACATCATATCTTAGCTGAATTGCAATGGTAGACTAAATGTTGAGAACGAAATCAATCAAATATAGTGAGACTTAACCGTGACCGAAAGTTATGCGAATTATTGTATCTATAAATTAACTCTCGTCTGTCAGATACTTTCCCAGTACAAGAGACAGACAGAAATGTGCGTGCATGGTCTCGAGTCTACGAAAGGAAGTACGAAGGGAAGAGGCACTTGGTCATGATAAGAACGAGAAATAAGAATCAGAACCTTAAGCTCGATTTGAGCAGTGAGAGGAAATCAGTTAGAGGATGCTCGGACAACAGAAGAGAGCCGCATTGAGAACAGATTGACCTTAAAGTTCTTGAGGTTCAACCAGGTGATATGGGACGAACTGGAAATTGCGTCTTCGCGACAACTAAATTAAAAGGAAATCAATATTCGATAAAAAAAAAATAGACCAACCATCTCTAGCTGGGCCTATACATTTTCATTGGCTCTCGTTCTAGGCCTATCTCGGTCATAAACGAATAATTCACATTCAGAGTGACATATTGTCAAGTGATAATTCTTCTTACGTCAAAGATCGAGGATTTATGACAATCTCGAAATTGTAAACACTAACAAAATTTAATGGCAACCACTTTGTCAAGTAGGCCTAGGCCTATTGTGCCTATAGCTCTCAATCATTATTCGGCTTTCTACTGTAGGCCTAAAGATAATACGCGTTTCAGGCTTACGTCTGAAAGGTAATAAATGTTGATGTGCAATTGGGCATGATAATTTCTTCAACATTATTAGTCTTAATATAAAAAACTCTGCAACGCAAGTAAGAACTAGGCCTATTTTTAACCGTACGTACTACGAGAACTGAGAACATTATAAATGGCAAGTTTAAACCAGTATTTCATATTAAACGTTAATACCCTTCAACATATGCTACTGATTATCTTCAGAGTGTGTATATATAGACCAATAGTTATCTATAGAGCCTATCTATTGCCTTCAGGGCATAATGGACTCAGCAGTACATAATAGAAATACTGTGACCTGGTCCTCGTACTTGTAATGCAATTCGAGATTGAGATAAGTGCGTCTTTATACTGACTTCATGCAAACCAGAAATGTGCAGGTATACTTGGTTGAAGCGCCTATGCTGACTTGTGAGATGATCAAATATTTGCTCATCCTAAGACTAAACATTGGATCTCTCTCTGATTCTACGTCTTGTCCAGAATATATGTGATTGATTTCAGGAGATAACTTCAGCTCTGGACTTATTACTACTTAACCCTTATTATTTTAGTAATTTCCTATTGGTGCTTAGTAAGTTTAACAACGGACTCATTTGTATCCATGAGGTCAAATGATGTATTGTCTAGGTTTTCAGTCGGACGGTCCATACATTCTTCATCTACAGGGTGGCTCGAAAAAAAGTCCCACCGGACAAAGAATTTCTCGGAAATCAGAGAAGATTTTAAATCAAAATTTCAGGTTTTATGGGCACTTGCTCAAACGGCGAAGTTGGCTCAAGACTTTATTGCCACCAACTGCAGTGAATTCATTTGCAAAGATGAATGGCCACCAGACCTTAACCCTCTTGATTGTCT
Organism: Dendrobaena attemsi; assembly: GCA_034693945.1. Taxonomy (NCBI): domain Eukaryota; kingdom Metazoa; phylum Annelida; class Clitellata; order Crassiclitellata; family Lumbricidae; genus Dendrobaena; species Dendrobaena attemsi. Next base: position 2,397 of record JAQFXW010001922.1, read on the forward strand.
CGTCTGGGCGGTGCTATGTTTGAACGCTACAAGACATTTCACTCCAAGCCAAAGAACATTGATGAGCTGAAGACTGTTTTGCAGGTATACATATGGGACTAACTTCCTCAAGCCTAAATCAACAAGGCTTCACAAAAGATTTTGTTTGAAAGCTGGGGTGGACACTTTGAACATGCTTTGCGAGAAACTTACAAATTATGCTTTAAATTTAAATAAAAGATGATGTTATTGGATCTTGAAAATTACAAAACGACTATATTTATTTCTGCAAGTTTCTGAAAAGGGAATATAATATTTAGCAAGCTGTTGTTTTTGAACCAATGATACTTCTCATAGAAATTTTCAAGGAAAGTTAATAACCTCACCCAATAAAACCTAATTTTTTTATTTATATTTATAACGTTCTGATCCTTTTGCGAGAACTAATTCACGAGTGCTTTAAATTAAATGTGCTGGTCCTCGTACTTGTAATGAAATTCCGCTACATTAGCCCTTATAGTATAATTTGCCTAATGATATACCAAATAGACATTTGTTTAGTGATGTGTCTAACGAAGGCGGTTATTCGGCAGCACCGATTGGCGGAGGGCGTCTCACGTGACTTAGCTTATTTTATTATAGATACGTCTAGATAATAATTATGTCCTACACGTTTATAGGCCTATATATTATGTTTGGTAATACGTCAAGCAGTTCCGCAGCTGACAGTCAATAAGCCTAACAGGTGCAAAGAAAACAATGTTATCATGGAAAATCCGTTCATATGCAAAAACCATGTAATTATAGAACAAGAAATTTCTTCCTACTTTCCCTATAGGCTGACCGAGTAAAGCAACGCTTACACGTGATACTTATTATTATGCAGTCATCATGACTGCATAATAATAAGTATTAGGCCTATGTATAAGTCATCTACCGCTCTGCTATGCATCTTTGTAAACCTCAAGCACGTCATAAAACCACGGGAAGCTGACGACGACCTTGTTTGCTTACATTTTCAGAATGATGTTATTATAACCATGAAGCATTTATTTGTGCTTTTCCGCAAAATGAAACTGCAAACTGATTCTGCTGCGATTCTATCATGAAGAAATACATAGTAGAATCAATATTTCTGGCAAATATATAGGGGCCCAAGTGGCTTTATTATCCAGCATCTTGCCTATTGCTTGGTCTTTCTTAGTGAGGTCTTGCCTGACTATCCCGGCTGGCTGGCTGGCCTAGCTCAGAGTTCTTGTTTACGACTATATAACTCAGCTCATTATTGCTTTGTCTTTTGTAAACAATCCCAGCATTAAGCTGCCCTGTCCGTAGTGTCATTTGACTAAACTATCATCTGTAGGCCTAGTTGCAGTAGGACATATCTGCTTTCAAACCCTTGTTCAGACTTTTGTAAGCCCAATAATCCTACGATAATAACAAGAAAAATTAAGTTGCCCTATGACTTGCCTATGACTTTTAAACCAAGGTCACGCAGTGTTAGGGTCTACTAACGGAGATATATTATGCAATCTAAAATTATTACAGGCACCGCCTAATGGTGCTTATGTCAGCCAATCAGGTGACTTTGTCCATTTGGTATGCGTCACGTCCGGGTTATGTTCAAATACATGTAGGCCTGGCCTAATTCTCGCCTTAGCTCTTACAGCGTACTTCAGTTTCGCATGTGTGCTCAACCAGACCAGACGTTCTATTAGTTACACTGAGAAATCAAGAACTGTTGTCGTCTAGCAACATTCTCTGCAGGTTTTATACTATGCTTTTGAATCTTGGGTTCAAAATGACTTCATCGTCGTCTTCTTCTAACATGGAATACATCGTCGAATCGGGTAGACTCTTCGAGCGTAGACTTTCTGTAAAACGACAATACGTCCAGAGACTTGTTAAAGGCGCGAAGAAACTGTCAAAACTTTGTTAAACGCTTCTAAACGGAGTTAACTAAGCTATCTGTGAAAGTATTAAATTTTCTGGGCTGCATCTGAGTCGACGAGGTCAGAAAAGATCCACAGCACCACGTAGACCTAATTACACTGCCTTCGTTCTTGCGACGATGAGCGAGTCAGTGGAGTCGAGTCGACCCACCACGGCCCCGAACGGAGTCTCGAAGACCCTGAAACAACTTCTGCATAACTTCTCCAAGAAAATGGCGAAGTATTCTTCGATGGACGACGCAAGGGACTCGCACCAGTGCTACCGAGACGTACGATACGCCCTCGTCTTCGGGGCTAGAAGGCCTCAGCCTCAGTCTCCAGCTGCAGTCGATGCAACTGGTCGCATCCGCTGCAGCAAAGGTCGCAGTCAAGCCAACAACATCCGTGGCTAAACGACGACGACGACAATGATGATGACGACGACGATGAAGAGGTCGTCAACAGATGGCTTCGAGAGAACTTCCTTGTTATTTTTGCACTGGCCATAAATCTTGCTTGATTGGTGTAAACTTACGCGGCCTCTTATCCAGGCATTATATATTATGAGCTTTCGCTTCAAGTGGACACACTTTCCTCTGTTTTTAATCAAGTTCTGTCACTGCTATCTTGTAATCCTGTGCGATATTAATACATTTTAGTGGCTCGCTTTCAGCTAAGTACGCATCACTCAATTAAGCAAAATTAACGATGCTCAATAGACAATGATCCGAAATCACTATCGGCACAATAATTATCAGTACGGTAATTATAATTATCATGACTCATATAGGCCCTCTATACTATAATAATAGGTAGGCCTATATGATGAATAAGCCTGCAATAACATTGCGGAAACTATAATCAGTTAACTTTTCTTAACTAGAACTATAGGTTACTTGTGTTTAATCGTCGATCTTTTAGGCCTATATCATCTCTGTGTACGACGTCAATGAAGATTCGAATCCTGGCAAGTAACAGGAAGTAGACTAAGCTTGAGCGTACAGCCGTACACATTTGTCATTCTTCTTCCTACCTCCATTAATCACTTCGATCACGATTTAAGATAAGATTGGCAATAATTATGATAGTGCCAGACTTCGTAACAGATCAGAGTAGGCCTAACATTCGGAGATCAGCGGAGGGAGTAGACTCCGAACAGTGAAAGAAACTCCGCTGTTGGAGTGTACTGATTCTTCTGAAGATTCATCATGCAGTTCATGCATGCGGCCTATAGCCTACCTGGATTGTTCAAAGTCTGAAATATCGTAGATTACATTTTATTCCGCTATATGACTGTAACCACGATCAGTATTTGCAATTTGTTATTCGAGTTTCCTTTGAAGTTGCTTTGTACTGCGTAGTGAGCATTTTATATCCTGATGTTTATTTATTTGTTGCAAATGTTTCTCTTTTCTTGCAATTTCCTGTGACTTAGAAATGTGGAACGTTAAATTGTCTTGAAACTTATTTAGGCTAAAGAACTGTAGCCTAATAATGTTTTCTTCTAAGGTGTTTTCTAAGAACGTTTTCATACGTGTATGGAGAAACTGCAGAGTGATCCCAGTTTCTGAGCAGGCATGTTTGGAATCACTTAAACCTCAATCAGATTGAAGAGGAAGCTGAATTCAACGAAATTAACTTTTATTTCTCGATCTTGACTTTAGAAAGTAAACGGCACTTCGCCGGTCAGGAATAAAACTCGTGACGTATAATAGGCCTAAAAGATTATTGTGATCATACGAATACTATAGTCGTCGAAGTCTCATTTCAAAGTCTGAACTATCGTAGTTAAACTGCGTTACATATAGGCCTAAGCCTTATTAGACTTTTTATTGAAGGTTTCATAGTCCTTACTCTTTCAATGACAAAATTATAAATAATCATTTTCAAATTTCAAAACATGTGTAAGCGTATACTATTTGACATTTGAATGGCCATCTTAGCTGTGTATATAGGCTATACGCTACTATTTAAGTTCAGTATAGAAACTTTTACTGTTTTAATCAAGTAAACTTCAGTCTTTTTAGTGCATAACCCAGAATCCATTTAAACTTTCCGATTCTTCCGCTGTTGTGTGTCTTTTATAGAATCATTCATCTGAGGAATTGTTTAAAGTAATTTAACCCTTAAAACGCCAAATACTTTGGTTTCCCATGTTAAAAAACATATAGAATTCGGTTCCGGCGTTTAAAGGGTTAATATTAAACGTGGACAATATCGAAAAGTATACGAGCACATTCATGTTCGGTGCTGAATAGTTATGTTATTAACTTAATTTACTTTGAAATTATTCTTTACTTAATTTGTAATCGGTAGAGGCGTGAATTATATTGTCGTAGGCCTATTCTCTTTTATCTGCACTCGGTCTGATTCCGTAAGCTCTTGTGAAATGAGTCGAGCATGTTAATATCGTAATTATAATATCAACATTTCTAAAGCGCCACTGTAAAGCCTAACGCTGCAGGCACGAACACATAGTGCGAGAGTGTGTGACCAATTGCTTTATAAACATGTTTATTCTGCTAAATACAAAATGTGTTTTCATAAATGGCAATCAGGAATACTTATGCTTGATAATAAACCTACAGGAGACTATGGCCTATAGTGGGTATATCGCACAGTTTGTGAAGACTGAAAATGAAAACCAATTAATGGGAACAAAAGGTTTAAGACCTTGGCCTACAGGACCAAGTCCGCTCGCTAATGGGCCACCTGCATGGCAACAAAAGTAGACCTACATATCTGGCCCTAACACAAAAATTACACATATATAGCATTAAGATTCTTAATTAGTTTACTAATTTACAGAAAATCTAAGAGCCCTAAGCAGGTAGCTTAATTAAATAAGCCCTTAATCTGATTTCAAACAATGAGACATTTGGTATATCATTAGGCAAATTATACTACAAGGCCTAATGTATCGGAATTTCATTACAAGTACGAGGACCAGCACATTTAATTACAACCACTCTTCGGTTCATGATGATGATGATGATGATGATGATGATGATGATGATGATGATGATGATGATGATGATTAATTGTGCAGTTCAGCAGTCGTAGGCTCTCAGCTTGAAGACGAAGGGTTTGGATGTAGCGTCGATAGTAGATCTAAAGATCCCTGATGACACTCTCCTCAAACTGCAGAGTCCATTATACGCCTATAGTTTAGGTCTATACAGCACAGCTGACCATTCGGATGATGGGAACCGATGTTTACACAATGATCAGATGAGTTGCAGAGGCGTTTATATGTAAACACATGTTGTAGAATCGATGACTGAAGCAATGCATTCCTCATTCTTACATTTATATATGGGGCTTACATAGTTTTTGCGGTCCTCTCAAATGCTATATATATATAAATATATAATGGCCTACTACCATTTTAATCGTCAGGGTGAGTCAATGAGTCATACAAAATGACCCCCTCCGTCTCTTGCTAATATTTTGGTCAAAAGTACGAATTTAAAAAAAGAATGTTACACTTTCAAAGGCACTTCATATTTACATATACATGTAGCTGCCCAATGTCATCAAAATATTTCAACAGAACAAAAGTTATTCAGCTTTTAGTGACGTCACCCACTGTCTTTTGATGGTTCACAAACATTTATAGGTTTTTTGCTACTATTTCCACCAAAAGTAAATATCATTTAGTGAAACTTCCCAGGCGAAAAAGTAACTCATATTTACATATAGCCACTAAATTTTATTTAAATATTTCAAACGCAACAAAAATTGCAGCATTTCTGGGGGAACATTTGTTGCATTACACGTTTTTAAATTATCCAGAACAGTAGGAGGACTCACTAAAAGTGCTGTAACGTTTGTTGTGTCTTAAATAATTTGATAAAATTTCGTGGATACGTGTAAAACTGAACTGCATTTAAGGCTGTAAAGTTTCATTTTAAAACATTAACTTTTGGCGAAAAATATTAGCAAAAACTGTTTAGCGTTACTTGAAAGATCAAAAATCAGTAGGTGGCGTCACTAGAAGCTGAATAACTTTTGTTCTGTTTGAAATATTTTGGTTAAATTTAGCAATTATTATCAATATGAATTACCTTTCAGCCTGTAAAATTTTATTTTAAAATTCTTACTTTTGACCCAAATATTAGCAAAAGACGTAGTGGGGTCATTTTTTATGACTCACCCTGTACGTGTACATGTAGACAAACTTGGTTACTGACACCGTGACACGTACAGGGAAGCTTAATATGACTGACACTTTTATTGAAGCATTCTATAGCCCTACTAGCCTATATGCCTGTGCAGTGTATACTCTGTCTTCCTAATCGTTGATTGAACGATGTTCTTGATAGCATTAGCTTCCCATCATTTCAGTCTTTTAATTGTTTAATTCTTGCCCAGCGGTATTGACAATTTCCTCAGGGTCCGTGATACAAATTTGCAGCCCAATGTATCTGGAAAACCATAAGCCCATAGGCTACCGCAAATTGTTGTGATCAACCTTGAAATGAAGCATTGTATATTTTATCTTTAAGATCCTTTTGTAGACTCAATTTTATTTGTGAGACTCTTATAATACAGATTTATATGAAATTGCGCTGGCTGTTTTTATCGTCTTTCCTCCACAATTCCTCTATCTCTCACGTATCTTTCGCTGTTTGAATACTCGTTCTTTCTTTTGCGTTGCTATCACTACTAACATTTACAGTCTCTCACTTACGAAATTAAAAATTTCGTAATTTCTTCTGGAACAGAAACCACCAGACAGAAGTATGATTGCAAGTGGCACTCATATAGGCCTATAATATATAGATCTACTTGTCTCGGGTTAAGGTTAGGTCTACTACTGACTAAGAACGACTCAGTGGTGATTTGGGTTCTAGTATTGCTATACAGTACTCCTCGTTATACATTGTACAATAATTATGCTACACAACTGCAGTCACTGTGTGCACTGTTCTCGAGTGAAATTGCTGCGTACGGTCGACCAGAGTGCGTGCATTTGATCGGCGCTGATTCTGTGTCTGACCGTCTGGAAGCGCAGCGAACAGACATTCGGAAAGTCCTTGAATCCGTCGAATTTTCCGTTGAAGATCAACGGAACCTTCGCCGATCCAGCGAGTAATCCGGTCACGTAGACGTCTTCCAACCAGAACAACGGAATTCTTTGACTGGCGCTATATAACTGGGCTATGGCGTCGACGGATATGACGTAAGCTGCACCGGAAACGTAGGTGGGATAAGCGGATCGGTTGAAGGCGGAGATGGACGTGAACCACTTGGCGTTCGGTGTCCGAACGGGTTTCGCAAGGGCGATGACGTTGCCCATGATGAATCGTCTGTGCACGGTCTTACGAAGGTCTCTGAGAAGGACGGGAGTGTTGATGAACGTATCGTCGTCTGTCTTAAGCAGGAACTTAGCCGTCGAACAGTGACTCACCATCCAACCGAGCATCAGCGTCGACTTGAGGCTGAGGTTTGCGTAGGAATCGACAAAGTCCATCCGAATGACGTCACCGTTGCGTGCATCCTCCGTGGAAACTGTGCGGTCGATGCTGCCGTTCCCATGACGACCGACAAGAAATAGTGTTCTTACGTCCGGTTCCGGTTGACTTGCCCACGTCTGACGAATGGCGTCTCGCATGGCTGCATTTTCACTGGCCGAGCAGACGACGATGACGACCAATGGAGATCCGTCACAGACATTTGGTTTATCGAGGA
>JAQFXW010001923.1:0-13923 GCA_034693945.1 Dendrobaena attemsi
AAATACGAGTATTGTCACAAAATAGTCGTAAATTTTGGTTGGTTCACGTATGGAAATTTCTTGCCTCAGACAGTTCCAGTTCTTGGGTAGGCCTATCTGGACATTTCACCAAAGGACGATTCATCAACTGACGATTCTTCGAAACTATGGACATTACATCAAAGGTCGATTCATCAAGACCTGTTCACCAAGGGCACTTCATCAAGGGACCATTCATAAAACGGACGGTTCATCCAGAAACCATTCATCAAAGGACGGTTCATCAAAGGACGTTTAATTAAACGGACGGTTCATCAAAGGACGGTTTCATCAAAGGAACCCATATTTACATTACATATACAAACAGTTCGGAACTATGAATTAATGTCTCTGACTGCATTTATTATTGTAATTGTGTTGAGGGTATTTACCTCGTAATTATATCGATTACATGCTTCTCAACAGAACACAATAATAGTATAATAGTAAAGTCGTTGAATACGGTTTCTTTTTATGGAACACTCGGTATAATTGGCAGATGTGTTTTACCAAAAACTTCTGCTTTAGAAGAAGCTTCTTTAGAGTTTCTTCTGTCAGCCATCAGGGAATCGACTTCCTTTCTCAGTCGGATGATTTCCGCATCTCTGGTGTTCTGCAAATATAAAACTCAAATTTAATTCAAATAACCTGTAAAATAATGGCATTTAAGGCACATAATTTAATATGTAGATCTATCTCCTTTTCGAAGTATCATTGAATAGGCCTATGTGCATTGTACTTAATGCACAGTCAATGCAAAAGTTCATATTTGTAGAAATGCACCGTAGTTGCAGATAAACTGGGAAGGTTGTCAATTCCGAAAAATCAAAAGGAAACTCTGAAAGTTTCTGAAAAGGGCCAGGTTGCTGAAATGCTTTTCCACTACCTACATGTAGTATTTCCTCTGAAATCACGTACCACTTCGGGATCATCTAGAACTTCACCACCTTCTGGCCAGCCATCTGACTAGGGTAAGCGGGGGGCTAGTTGGCGGTGAGATAAGATGGTTATTGCGCTATAAAATATATCACGTAGCAGGAAATCAGCCAAAACAGGAAGTCATTTAAATACCATGCTAAACTGACGAGCTCATTCTTTTGCTCAATGGAAGCCATGTGCTACCATGCTTTCTTTCCGCCGTTTTGTTTAGAAGTAATTGTTCCTATTTACCTCATACAATATTTCACTACTATAAAATAGCGCTTATCTGATAAACGGAAAAGCTACGAAATTAGAAAATGGGTTGTTTCGTAAAGCATTAAATTTTATCGTGTGTTATTAGGCCTACTGATATTCGTTATGTGTTTGCATCGCGCTAAAAAAAAGTACACGAATTTTTAGTATGAATATAATGGAGCAAGATGGTTGGGGCAAGTTGGCGAATTAAAAAAACTGCCTCTCAGTTAGAATAATACGATAGGCCCACATGTAATTTCACAGTTTGGCGCTACTTAGCCCCATTGTATGTGAAAATGAGAAATCGCAGAAAACTTATCATCTTAGTGTATTATCTTCGACATAATTATATTCCCACAGTTTAATTGTTATGTTGGGGACGCCTTCGCATAGTGAAGGTCGGTTAAGGTCAGGTTAGGCTAGACACAGAACTTTGCTTACAATTATTGTTGAAACATTCAGCAGAGAATGACCTTAGCGAGTATTTTTTACTCTAACATTTTTTTAAAGATAAAACTAATGTTTAATAATTTAAATAAATAATTTTTTAAACCATTATACATTTTTTCACTGTTAAAAATTAGATTTATGTTTACTATTAAGTTGTCACCATCCTGCCCCAAGTATGCCACCAACTTTCCCCAAGGCAAAGAAAAGTTGGTTGGCTTTCATAATATTGCAAAGTCATTTTTTCACAAACTTTCAAAAATAATTATGTTGCCTGCATTTATGCTGTGATGTAACTGTTATTAGTAGATATTGGCCAACTTTGTGGGGAAAATAGCCACGTTTGCATTATTGTTGACTAAAACACGTGATAAAACTACTTTTGCAACCAACTTACTTCAATGTCCCGTAGGCCTACTGCTTGATTTTGTGCGCCATCCGTTGACTTTTGGTGCATGAAATATGGTACCTGTGTATTTTGCAACTAAATAGGAAATCTTCTGTGATGCGACCCATGCAGTTCCTGGGTTATTTATACTAGTCAACAAATATTCGATTCTTACGCTTTCTGGCAGTTCTTGAGGCTGCTCTTCCACTTTCACGGAGGAACCAAGTGCACTAGCCACAAGGAACTGGATAAGCAGCAGATACACGAGTCTCTTCAAAAAGCCTTGCCCAACGGACGGCATGTTGGAGAGTTGTTGGTCGGATGTATCAGCGTCACAAGCGATAGTTTGCTATATAGAATGATCTCAGGACCAGCGTCAATGGCATCAAATAGGCCTATTGTGGCCAAGATCTTTTATACTTTTATACGCCATGTGGATTACGATAGACTCATCTAATAATCAGACAACGAACAATAACTCAAGAAGATTTATCAAGGCTCTTGAGTCGAAACGAATGTCAGAACAGTGAATAATGATAATCTTAGGCCTAGTTCACATAAAAGTTCTATTGTAGCCCTAATGACACTGTGTTATAAATTGTCCGCATTTTAAATAATAGCTTACGACTTCCCGTTCAAAAAATGTGTTGCCATTTTATCATTATGTCAGAGATCATATCTGAAATGATCTCTGCATGTGGGCGATTTGACAAAGTCAGTTCTATATAATACTATACTTCACGTGACAGTTGAATAGTAGACTTACATGCAGCGCTATTATAAATTATTGTCGGCGTTTAAGCTAAGCCTAGGGTATAACTTACATGTACGCACACGCGCTCAAAACTAAGAGAGGCCTGGCTCATTCTGTCTGAGTGTCTAATATGATCTGATAACGACCTCTTGATTTAAGGCACAGCTTTACGTAACCATTATCAACAAATGCAACAGACAGTAGGCTAATCTAAATGACCTTACCGACGTCCAGGTAAACAAAACTCTCAATTCTCAGAAGTAGGCCTACAACAACAAAAACCGGAAAAAACCGAAAGTTCGTAACCGACGCGAAAACACAAAATAATGAAACAAAAATTAAAATAACGAGAACACAAGAAACGACGCTAACTACCGGAAGACAGACTGCCATAATCAGTGGCGTAGCCAGACTTAAATTGAAGAAGGGGCAACACAGGGTGTAGTCACTGTAGTGACAGGATTCACTTCTTTTGGAATATGGTCGATGGAGATTGAAGTCTAATTTTTTTTAAATTTCGATCCTCTTAAAGAGGAAAGAGCATTCCTCCTCTTCACCCAACGTAGCTACGTCTATGATCATAAGGCGTAAACTTCACTATAGCGAAGTTTATAAATACTATTATAGACAGCAGAGTACGCAGATCGAAGGGAGAACGAGTGTGACTTGGTCTTTCACTCAATAGCCTTTAAGAGATGAGCGCTCAACCTCAACTCTATTAAAAGGCCATAAAATATTATGGTTGGAGACATTTATCCAGTGGAACTTTATCTCGGGTCATCGATCCAGAGGATTTAATGGAGAAAATACGAGCGTTAGTTCTAACATAATTTGATATGTCGATCCAAACTCCAAAGCTAGAGTTCCTATAATGAAGTGCGAATGGATTTCAGAGAAAAGTTCAAAGCATTCTATTTTCCAAAGATAGCTGCAGGTAGGCCTATGCAGGAGGTCTCGATTAAAGCGAAAGATAACTTCGCCGATTATTTTAATACACTCTTATCTGGCCAATTTTAAAACTCTACACCGTGGTTCAATTAAAAGGTAATCCAAATTTGTTTGATATATCTGTAATAGAGAATTAATCCAAACAATATTATTCCAAAATATGATATGATTCCAAAATACCATACATCTTACAGGTGTACATTTATGAGTCTTTAAACTTCATCTACCGAAATTTAACATAAGTAAAATTGTCTGAGTTGTATGCATTCAAACTGGAAAGGCGGTTCATAATATGCTGGCCCACACTGTACAATTATTTTAGTGATCTACAAAATGACGTTGTTAAATCGCCCACACAGGCCTGCAATCACACGCACAGCGCATTATTTTAAAATAAAAAGCAGTAGTTTACAAACAGGCGTCAACGCTTGCTGCAGAAACATTGTCAGCGACACACATTAACGTGAATAAGACAGACAAGCGACAAAAACAGACACAAAACATCTCAAACAGTCAAGACACACGCACAAAAGCCAGACAGGAAGGCTTTCACAAAGTGCTTTGTCACGCAAAGATAATATTGAAATCAGCAGTGATTATGAACACACACAAATGGAGTCCGAAGCGGTTTCAATCAATCAATCAATTAATCAATCAATCAATTAATATTCGTTTACTAAAATGTCCAAGCTGACACAGACAAGTATCTTAAGATTGAAAGAACTCTTCCTTAGAGATATAATTAAAAGGCATTCTTTAGGCCTAATGATTGGTTGCATGGCTACTGATCATGACTCTCAAACTCCAGTCACGATTCTCTAATTGCCAATTTATATTTCAATTTAGTTGAACATTTAATACGATGCAGCTCGCCAGCCAATGGCCGACCAGCTGATATCCACATATCATACCAAAAATAGAATTCTCTTTAAGGCGATCAAGTTCATCATTCCAATATGGTTTAAGAGAATGTGATGAAAGTCTGACAACTGAGCTGAGGGACGCATTATACAATGACGTGACCAATAAGTTATACATGCTGTCAATTTCTTGTATGTGAAGCACATTTGAGCAGTTGTCACCACATGCTTCTGAATTTAATTCTGATATTTCTGATAAATGAATTCTGCTTGCTTCATAGTAACCATGTAAGTATGTTTTATCCCATCACCACGAGAATCTCTCAGAAGCGCGACGTCTTCTAGACTTCCGCATAATGGTAGAAGGTAAATGGTCTGAAAAATTGAAGTGCCATGACAGGTCTATGATCACTTAGGTTTGCCCCAGAGTCAATGATAACTATTTTCTTAAGATTGCAACAGATGGAATAAGAAGCAGCTTTAAGACTATCATTGACATATGTAACTGCATTTGAGTCATGACAAAAATCATCACAATGTGCAATCAAACACCTGTCAAGAAGTTTTAACACTGCAGAAAACTAGCATTATCAGCCGTACAAGTAAAATTCATATCACCCAAAATAATAACATTTTCTGAAGGAAGCAACATGTTTTTAATATGACCCAAACAATTGCCTAGTTCAATGGTGTATTCAGAATTACTGGACTGACATGGAAAGTAAACATTAATTAATTTTAATGGGGAACTATTGATTACATCAATCGAAATGCCTAGGCATCTACCATTGTCACCATCATTTAATACATGAATACATTTAGAAAGAGACTTATGCTATAAAAAACCAACACCTCCAAATGGATGCCCACTATAAATTCCAGAATTTAACTTCTTGTTCATTGCAGAAATGCCAAACCAGCAAATTCAGGGTGATTTGTGTTTAGAAGATCTAAGTTATTTGGTGTTAACCAATGTTCTTGAACAGCAATAACAGCTACATCGAGATCGTTGCAAAGAGTGGAGAGTAGTCCTCGACCACAGTTCAATCCACGTAGATTATATAAAAATATCTTGAATTTGGTGCCTGTAATATGTACGTTAGACTGCGCCATCTTTGAAGGCTCTAAATACCCAGTCTCTCAGCATTGCACCGTCTGGCCAACTTGATTCATCGAAGAACAATGTACGTAACGGTTCTTTACACGAGACCCGAAATGCTGCAGTTTTGAACACTCTTCCATCTTTTGACTCAAACTTTTTACATTTGACATCTTTAATTCCAACATCAGCAAGGTAATTCTCGAGATCAGATTCTGTTGTATCAGGATCCAAACGTCCCACAAAGTGTGTAAGAGTTCTGGGAATAGCTTCAACTCCTTCTGTCTGTCTCTTTCCACATCTGACAATTTGACGAGATTGAGATACATGTCTAGCAGTTTGATTTTGTGATGCTGCATGCTGCGGTGAGATAACTCGAAGTCCATTGAGATGATCTGGAGCTGAAGCTAGAGATGCGGCATGAGCAGCCCATGAATCCTTATTGACGATGGAATGCTCAACATCTGTTCCGGAACCTTTGAGAATCGGAATGGAAACTGTCCTCTGAATTGCTGATTGCTGTGAATTAACCTCCTCAAGTGTACACAGTGGTGTTGCAGTATTGACTGGGCCAAGAGTTGGTGTATTGGAGGTCACAGTATTCTTTATGTTACGATCAACGTCCATCCGTTTGGTCAACAGAATCAGTGGATCCACTTTAAAATCATTAATTTTGAGTTACTTGACTTGGCAGTTGTTTCCAGTTCTTCCAGGTTCGAACAGCATAGCTTATTTTATTTACTTATTCACATATTTCTACACCGCTCCTTCAAGTCCACTACTATTCAGAGGTGGTAGCAACTACAGCACAGAGGTGTGTCAAGAGTTTAGATGTCGTAGCGCCACAAGCCGTTGTGAGTGGACTCGTTTAAAGTCTTTACGTGTGGCTTGGGTCTGAATCGAACTCGCGACCCTTCGGACTCAATGCGGTGACTATCCCACTGCTCCACCAAGCTTACTGTTCACACACAATTAATTTTATCTTTTCTGCTGCCAAAGGCAAGATCATCCTTCTTGCACATGTCCAACCAACTTGGATTTCAAAAGGCCTCCCTTGCACCATCATAGGCTACTTCCAGATGTTATTAACACATTGAATGTGAGGGATGAGATATCTCGTCCAAAATTAGATTTACCTGGACACGAGGAATGAGATATCTCGTTCTTCAGAGTCGGTATTGACAGGGACTATATGCTTAAAAGCCAAGGCCCCATGGCCAGTTTACTTCTGACAACTACCATCCCTATATCGTGAACTATGAATGTCGCTGGCCAATGATAGAACCAGAGCATTTTGATAGACAGGTATGCACTATACGAAACCCCACGCATGTTGAGATGAATTATAGATCCATAGGTGAGGCAGGTCACAATAGGGGGACCTCCCATACAGAAATGCCGGAGAGCTGACCAAGTCTGTATAGTCCCAAGGGAGACCGAGGCCGACTGAGTGACCTGGCCGGGTGGGGATCGTACCGATTTGCAGGCTAAGTTTTATTCAACAGGTACGTAGTAAGGCAGATTATTCGCTGCCTATTCATAAGCCTACATACAAAGTTTCTGTGTGTCCCACCTGTGTCCTGTATGCCTGTATGTATGCCTCTGTACATACATAGGTCTGCTCAGGAAAGGACACCGGGTATAATAGGGGTTTCTCCCTCCTATAACCCACGTCTTGGGTGCACATGTATCCTCTGACTTGAATACTGAATAGTTATGGCAAATTGGTAGACAATAGGCCAAGCTATCCTTTGACCACGAACCGTGGCTATTTATCGTTGACCGCAGGTATCATGGGCTTCACTCTTATAATAGGCATCCATGGTATTTATATACATGAAGTTATGTAATTATGATTACGAGAGGCTCCTTCGACTCGATGCCAGGGGGCCGTAGCTCGGCCTATTATGTACCAGTATACCCCAAGATTACTCCAGAGGACACACCCAAGACGTGGACGCCGGAGTATAGAGGCGGAGCCACACCTAGGGGACTTTGGTCTTTAATTGTACTGAGTACTTATTAATTGCTTCCCAGGGTTCAATCTGATACATTTTGCACTTGCCTCAAAATTTGCCCTTTTGCCCATTCTTGGGTCAGGAACGCTTTTGAGTAGTTGCCTTGAAGGGGCGCTACATTGTAATGAATGAGTGAAATATTATGGTGAATACTACAATACTGCGTATTATTCTGTGCAACAGTTGTCTGATTTGGATGACGACACTCGTGGAACTGTAGAGAAGATGCTGTACGACCAGCGCCAACGAGAACTAGGTCTTCCAACATCTGATGATCAGAAAAAGAACTCAGTGCTCAAGGAGTAAGAACCATCTTTCTATTATTTTGTCTGAATGATCATTATTACAAGTTCATACTATTAATACAAGCCAGTATGAAACAAAAATACACGATGTCAATGTAGATGTTACTAACTTCCAAAGTATACGCATGTTTGTCAGTCCCGGGATTACATTTCTTCCTCCTGCTTAGCATTTCTAGCCCTTCATGTTATTAGGTTGCGTCTGTCGACCTTTATCTTCTCAATAAACGAATATATCTTATGGGATTCAAAAAGGTTGTGGAATACTGGGAGATTTGGGATCTAGGGAGTGCTTTCACTGCAAGAAATTGTTTTCAGCAATAGCTGTTATGGTTTCATCTCGAATGGACAACAGTGGGATATGAATTTTGCATAGATACTCTTTAATGGCAGGTTGTAGTTACTGGCTTATTTGAAAGGATGTGCTGTTGTCTTTCTAGCTTTATGGCTGCTCATCCAGAGATGGACTTCTCAAAGGCCAAGTTCTCGGGTTAGAGTGTATTGCGGTCAACTACATTGAACCATCTGCAGCAGTCTGTGAAAAAGTTGTGCTCAGAATCAAACAAGCAGAATTAAAGTACACTATTATCTGGAACCGTCTGAGATGTGTTACTGGCTGAACAATATAGACATAATAATTATATCTGCCTTGTTGATCATTCAGATTTGTATCTACTGTAAGGCTGAAATATTAAATGCAGAAGAAATTCAACTGTAAGAATTCATTTAATGAATAACTGAGTTGATCTCTGCTTCCACCTTCCTTGTCTGTGTGTTTGTCTGTCTGTCATAATCTTCCTATCTCTCTGGCAGCCTCATTACTTCGTCTCATGTTCTGTTCCAACTCGATTCACATCTTACTGCGCTGCCAAAAGTAGTTTTTAAAAGTATGGGAGTGCAAACTTTAAGTTACTGGAAGTTGAGGTGCATGGAAAAGACAGAAATGTGGTTATGAAGTAGTTATGACCAGAATTTAAATGGCCACTGCTCCAATGCAAAAGAACCATGTAACATATACAAATCAAACCTTTGAAGTACCCACTGCTCAGTTGCCTCAGTGCTCACCAGACCACTCTAACCAACCACTGTGACCTCGTGTAGTTGTGTATTTGGACCATGTATGTAGTTATGTAATTTGAGATGAAAGACTCGGAGCTGCGATTCAATGCATGTTGGAATGTTAGAAACTCAGTTGGTACCCATTAACACTTTGCAATGGTTTCCTGTTTGGTAAAGAATTAGTTTGGAATTGGGGCTCATAGTTTATAACACTCTTTTAAAACCTAAAATGATTGACTAAATGCTTTTTTGTAAAACTGGTTTAGTCATAGATTTACATAAGTCACACGTAGACTTAAGTATTGTGTGTGTAAAGATTTGAAGATCTATCACCTATTGATGAGCAATTTAACAACTCTACAAAAAGTGGTATAAAGTTTCAGCTGAATTACTTCAAGAGTAGGCCTACTTGGTAGTTGGTAATTGCCACAACATTTAAGATCGGTAGTTGTTCTCGCAGACCTATCATCATTTAGTGAGGTTATCTGAATTTAACTTTCACCATACGTAAATGAAGAACCTTTATTGGTTGGTTGGCCTTTTCAGTCTTTTTGGAACTCTCCCTTTGCCTGATCTGCTCTGTAAGTTGTACCATTGTTTTCGATTTGACCAACTTCTATCACTTTGATCTCGACTTTACTAACCTCTATCAAATTGCTTGCATAACACAGGCTTGCAGTGTGATCATCGGTACAATTTTGACTTGGTTATGGTGTGCGATCATCTGATGTCTTGTGCATTGTCAATTGGCTGCACTAAGCTCTGGGGTGGCCCATGATCGCTGCTCTTGGTGGTTCTTGTTTGGTGTTCTTGGTTCTCATGTTCATTACTTTCCAGGAGGCCTCTGTCAAACTGAACACAAAATGATGTTTACCACATAAGGCCTATACATGTATATAGGTAAAAATTAATTTTTAGCCAAAAACAAAATGATATATTAATTACAGAGATTATGTAGCTGCCAAAAGGAGGTTGAGCCAAAGACCAAGACTTTTATTTTAAAGACTAAGACTTCTTGTCTCAAGACCAAGACTTTGAACCTCAAGACCAAGACTTTTAGTCTCAAGACCATTCAATACTTTTTTTAAATCATTCGTACATGATAAATTTGTTATGTCTGTTTTTAATGAAAAATAATAATCATTTCTTTTGAATAAAGCAAAAAGAATCCAACAATAATTATTTCTCAAAGTCTGTCACGTGAAATACAGCTTATTTCTGTTGCATTATTTTTATAAATACCATCTCACTCCAAAATATTCTGTGTGGCCTCATAAAAATCCCATCATGAGAAAAAAAATTCTGCAGGTGCAGAAGTCGCTGGTACACAAAGATGCACAAGTTGTGACTTGTGTCTTTTAAATCCTTCCATAATTGGTTTCTCATTATAAGATTTTATACTTTGAGATTTCACTGAACATTCAGAGCAAAATAGGAAGAACTAGAATAAGTCTACAAGTCTATAAGTATCAAAATCTAAAAATAATTAGAACTTCTGAGAACTGCAAGTCACTACTGAATTTATATAATTTTTATAGTGTCCTGAGAAATAAGTAAGTAGGCTAAGTAATCATTTATTACTGTTTTCATTGACTTTTCATTGAAATACCAAGACTTTCGGCCTCAAGACCAAGACTTTTGATCTCAAGACCAAGACTTTTAAAAACGAACTCGAGTTCAAGATCTCAAGACTGACAGTGGGATGTCTGACTGATAAAACAAAATAATGATGACAGTTGATTTTATTAAAGTTAAAATTCTAATTCTAGTTTTATAAACAATCTTGAAAAGTTATTCTTATAAAAACTACAAAACAAATTTCTTGGGTTTTAGGTTCTCTGGTTTTTCTACAAAACCAAAAAAGCAAACACTGAACAAACCAAAGTTTCCACTGCTGACTCGTACTAGGGAAGGTTGCAATGCAGGGGTGGCAAATGTTGGTTCTTTTGGTTTTTCTAAAAAATCAAGAAATCAAAGAAACCAAACAAATTTATTTTGGGGTTTTTAATTTCAATTTTTAGAATTGTTTTATTAACATTAATTCAATGGCCTAAAATCCAGGATTTGACTTATTATTATATAATAATTATAATCAACTGAAATCAATCATCTTGTGTTTATCAGTCTGAAATCTCAACTGAATTAATCTGAGTTGGAGTTTTTTTCTTAACGTCATCCGAAATCGGAAAAAATCTTAAAATCAAAAAACAAAACAAACAAAAATTTTAAAATCTTGGTTTGTTCCCACCCCTGTATAAAATTAGCTTTTAAATAATTAGTTAAGTGGCAAATGAAATTTTTAGCTTCGGTGAATTTTTAGACCATAGACCGGATTCCTTGAAAACGGTCGATAAAGTTGATGAATTTAGCATTGTTTACTATAGGAACATTATACCACAGTATATATAATTATATATACTGTGATTATACCCACGTTGCAGTCGATCATCGGCCATTGACTGAATTGTTATCATTCCAGTAACTATTAATCATTTCAGTGGTTGCTGGAAACGACCGCTACGTGGCGCCACTGATCAATGACTGTTGCACGCATGTCGACCCTGGATCTACGTAGAGGTCGGACTATCGGAACGAGAGGAGCAGGTCAAGCAACGCATTATGGGAACGGACGGTGTGTCTCTCTCACTGGATGCGTGTGTACGTGTCGTCGTCTGTCTGTGTTTCTGTCTGCTTGTGTGTGTGTGTGTGTATTGCATGCGGAGAATGCATAGAACGGTTGGATTCAGATAATTATGTTATCTCCTGAGCGGAATAATTATAATAATGGGCTCAAACAGTCAACCGGACGTTGAAAATGGTTTTAGAAATCACTGCTGCTATCTCGATCCAGTCTACAGAAATTCCCATAAAAAACGAATTCGCTCAGCTAACAAAATTAACATGAAACTCATGCGAATTCATTCGTTCGTTCTCTGCAAACGAAATTTTCATCGAATTGTCATTTTAACAATAATTATAACTAGGCCCATTATTAGAAAAGTAGGCCTATTGCTACTTTATTATCACAATCATTACAATGTCGATGATGGTGACTGAATATAATATATAATAGGTCTAACTTATACTGTCTGCACGTATCATCTGCTCATCATCCATGACTTCCTTATCTCAGCCTGACCTATATCTACATTCCAGCGAACACCCTTCGTGATTTATGCCAAAGCACCTGCTAATCATCTGCCAGTCTATTTATCATCTACAAACCATCTATCGTAGGCCTACGTGTTATTGAGATTTCTACGACGTCCAAAGATAACTGTCGTACAGTCACCCGCTGATAGTAGGGAAACATGTTGTTTTGGCGTCTATTGTCACCGGTCTTTCTTGCCTCTTACAACATATCTGCAATTAATATTAGGCTCTATCATAGGCTTATTATGTAGGCTTAATACTGATCGCTATTCGATTTCTTTTTATAATATTCAACACGACAGAATGTGATTAGATTAGGTCTAGTATGAATGGATGATTAGGCTAGAAGTTATTAGAGGAGTCGAATTTAAGTTTAGCTGTGTTGCAGGTAGTAATCATCGACGTCCATTTATTCTAACCCAGAGGTGGCAGTGTTTTTTTGCTTTTTGTTTTATAAAAATAATTAATTTCTATTTTTAGAATTTTTTACTAACATTAATTCAACGGTCTGAAATCCAGTATTTGACTTATTATTGTGATATAATCACAGTATATAATAATTATACTGTGATATAATCAATTGAACTCATTTTAGTAGGCCTATTTATCAGTCTGAAATCTCAACTGAATTAAACTGAGTTGGAGTTTTTTCTTAACGTCATCCGAAATAGGAAAATTTTAGAATTAAAAAACAAAAAACGCACAAAAACAAGTTTTCATTAAAAAAAAATCTTGGCTTTTCCCACCTATGTTCCAGACTCATGCCTTTTTAACGATTCCAAGCACCGTCTACCTGGTAGGTCTGTATGGCCTACGACAAACAGACACAATACCTCGGAGGCTCGGCCAGACTGTGGAGGACTCCCAATGTTAGATCTACATGTTGATAACTTCATCGTGCATTAGTCTTCTGGATTATGCGAGAAGGGCAACGTTAACTTGTTTAAATTGTAAATCATAATGTCGTACACGCCGAAATACTATACAAAAATAATTATAATGTAGCACAGTAGTACCAAAGATAGTAGAGTCGTACGACTCTACTATCTTTGGTAGTACCACAGTATATATAATTGTAATTATATACTGTAGTAGTATACTGTGGTTGCAGTCACATACTTTGTCCCAATGGAATGCAGTATTTGAACATCTCCGTAAGCTCTAAAAATAGAACGAGATTTAAACGAGAGTTGTATTTTTTGCCGCAAAATGCAAAGATTCTAATAAAATAACTTTCTTGCAAAATGTCTGCAAAGTAAGAAAACTCTAAATTGTTTGTCATTCAAAAAAATGTGTCTCATTTTGGAATATTTCCGAATCCTGCTGAGTCAAATTTGTTAAGTTTACGCGCAGTGTAAAATTTTGAGCGCTGTAAATGCCGCAGCGACTTGTTGACATCTAGATAAAATTAAATATCGATCGAACAAGTTTTATAGCGCCTTTAGATTTTACATCTCGTTATTTGATTCTCTGGGAGCATATTGCTGTTAAGCAGCGAAATTGTTTTGCACGTCAAGATTATTAATACTAGCAGAAATTCTTCTAGAGCTTAACACAAGTCTCTTGACTAATTATTTAAATCGTTTGTTGAATGTATGTTGTTTTTGTGCTGTTTGCTTTAGTAAAAGGAGGCGATCTAGTTTTGTTCGGGGGCGGAAGAGTCTGGGTGTCGTTGAATCAGATGATAACAGTAGCCAAAGT